>LXPA01012003.1:7772-22484 GCA_001655095.1 Phylloscopus trochiloides viridanus
GGTTGGTTGGTTGGTTTTTTTGTTTTGTTTTGATTGTTATTTTTGTTGTTGGGGTGTTTTTCCCAGATACAATGGTGGCAATGTAACAGGAAAACAAATGGGTAAAGGAAGTGGAAGCTTAGTTTTTGTGGTACCTTATTGTTCCATTAGACTTCATCCATGTCTCAAACATCTCAGCAGCAGTTTTTCTACAGTTTCGTATATCATGGGTGCAGGCAAAAGCCAGCAGTGTTGACCGTAGCTCTCGTTCAGACAGGGTCCCATCATCTGTCCAGTGCTGTTGATCAATTTTATCCCCAAGCAAGTGCTCTATCCTATGCTAAAGGAGGAAGAAGTTACTAGCAATAGCTAATTCCAAGAGGATTTTCTATATATAAAATTATTTTAAACTACAAAAAAAAAAAAAAGGTTAAGCTTTTGAACTGTGGAAGTTAAACGCAGTAGTTTTTCATCTATTTATTCCAACTTGCACATGCTATTTCTTAACTGTAGGAGGAAGTATCAGATACCACATAAATCTGAAAGATGGGCCAGGTTACATCTTAAACTGCACATGGAAACTCTTTGAGCCACGGCTCAGACTTGCTTGTAATCAGCTTACAATCTCAATGTACTACAAGTAACTTCTATACGTTTAATTGCTTTTAACTTCACCAAGTCACAGTAAATACTCCTTTGTTCAGCACAAAGAAACAACTTTTGTATGTCTATAAGCCGAGCACCCCTCAGTTCCATAGTTCTGTAGCTTGCCAAAATCACAGCTGGATGCCTGATCAGCTACCACATCTCAGCTGAAACTTCTGAACTTAAATAAAACTGCATAGACACTGCATTGCAAACCAGAACTTGGGCTATTCACAGAAGATATGAAATAACTCTGGGTAAATTACAACAGTGGGTTTTTTCTTTATGTTTCCTTAAGCACTCACTAATTATCCCTACCTAGCATAAAGAAAAATCATCTGCTATTTTACCTAATCATTTAATCATTTTCTTACAGACTAAATCCCTTTACTGGTGTTCTACAGTGTAAAGCAGCAAAGATAATTTCAAACCAGTAGATGAATATGGAGAACAAGCTCCATAACAAGAAGGTAAACAGAGAAATGAAAGACACATGCTTACCAAGAACTGAACCTACAATATTGATTTCACTGTCAAGTCTGTAGAACTATATTGTATTCTCTATTACACAACTAGAACAGGACAATGACAACCACCCTTGTGTTTCTATTTCTACAGGAAACAGTTCTGTTTCTTTTCTCTTGTCTCTACAAAGCAATTAGATCTATGATCTCTAGCCACTCTAACTTTTGAAAATAACTTTTCTGTTCAAGGAAAGTACATGGAATCTGTTTAATTACATATTTGTACTAAATTGACCTATATGGGCACTTTAAGATAGCCCCAGATACCACAGTGTTCCCACTGCACCACGCTCCCTACAAAACATTTTGGGGCACATTGGTATGGTATGGAAACATGGGAGGGAGAGGGAAAGAAACTGGTTCAAAAAGTGTAGCATTTTGGTAAGAGATCATTAGAAAAAACTAGCAAGACTGGCAAATCTCTAGAATCCCCATCCAACTCAGTGAAATTAATGAATGTTCAGCAGTCAACATGTAAAAAGGGAATGTAACTATAAAGAACATTACAGCTAATTATTAAAATTATCATTTATGAAAAACTAAAACATACCATGACTCGTGCTGCCAGTTGTTGTTCACCCTTTTTGTCTAAAAGGCTGTATATAAGACTCAGCTGAAACAAAGCTTCAGTAAGTGGTGCAGTGCTGTTCTCTATGTTGAGGTAATCAATCAACTCAAAGGCCTTTTCCAGAGACTCTCGTCCTAGACTATGGGTCAATGAACACAAACATTAAAATGTGTTACAAAACAAAAGCATTCCCTGAAACAAATCAGAAGTGATGCTTTCCATTACACTAACAGAGAGAGAAGTGAATAGAGGAACTGACAGAAGGAACAATTTACATATAGAAATTTTCGTATTTTAACTTCAGTAAGAATACAACACAGCAACAATGGCCACTAAACATGCCTTCAGTTAACAGAAATTGAAAATGGGTAAGTGTGGCAAGGATGTCTGAAAATATTTATCATAAATAAGGGTACTCAGATAGAATAGCAGCTTCCAAACAGACTATCCATTTAATGTCCAGCCTTGCCTGCTCTGACAGTGGTGGTGAAACACATGAGAGGGCACCAGTAAAAACTTAAGAGGGAAATAGCTTACTTTTCTAAAGTGGAGCACTAGAATAAAGGAAAACAGACTAGCAGGCAGATTACTGGACACTAAAGAAAACAGTGTCTTCCAGAAATGGAAACTATCATGGAGCTCTCTCTGATCCAAATAAATAGATGATGCTATGAAGAAGAGGGAGATAACATCTAGAGTATCAGTGAATAGTTCCAACAAGGCTATTGAAGACTGAATTAAACTTTTTCTAAAGCAGTTGTCTCTAGAAACTAAGCCTGATCTTCTCTGAATTGGCAAAAACTTGAAACACATATTAAATACCTTTTCCAATATACAAGTTTTTCATGGAAAGAGTAATAAAGTACTAGAATGGTCTGCCTGGGGAGGTGGTGGAGTCACCATCCCTGGATGTGTTTAACAAAAGACTGGATATGGCACTCAGTGCCATGGTTTAGTTGAGGTGCCAGGGAACGGGTTGATTCAATGATCTTGAAGGTCTCTTCCAACCTTGTGATTCTGTGAAATCTTACCGTGCAAGGTTGAAGATATTGTTGATCAAATTTGCTCTGTCTTTAGGACTCAGAGCAGTGTGGTTTTTCTTCAACAGATCAATCAGTGTTTTCCAGTCTTCAGCATAGTGTACTATGTAATAGCCATTCATGTCCACATTGAATTTTATCCATTCCACCTCTTCTGAAAGTTCAATGACAGCTAGTGGACAAGACAGTATGTTATCAGCGGAAACAAACATTTAACTACTGTTTATTCAAATCAAAGTCTATGAAGTAGACTAATTCCAGAGAGACAGTAAATTCTTTCACACTATTTCCCCTGCAGTGGAGAAGGAAAAGCCAGAACGAAGGTTTTGAAAGACAGCTCAAAAATTCCAGGTTTTACTTCCTCATCCTTTTTCCTACATCTGATTGAATGAACATTGCCACAGTCTGCCCCGAGCTGCATCAGTTAATTCTTCTCCTTTTGTCCAGTCGTTCTTTCAAAAGACTGTTTGAAAATACAATCTACTGTTCCAAATACAATATTTTCCTACACAATTAAATAAAATAAGCATTTCAGTGGAAAGTTACTTCCTAACACTTCAGCAAACTGGCAGATGAACACATAACTTGCTCTCTAAAGAACATGCAGTTTGAGAGATTATATGTATGCACTGTGATGAAAAGCATAGGCTACTACAAATTTCAAACCTGTGCTTCTGTTCCAGTAGCTGTCATGTATTTATACACACAATGCTACAGGGAACCAACTCTCTGATGATGACAACACCAGCAGTGTCTTGCTCCGGATCCCTGAAATTATTTTTTACCCTGTATGTCTTCAGCTTCACACCTGACTCAAGGGTGTTCTCAGAAAAATCATATAACACGTAACTTGCTACCAAAGCTTTTGGTCACATACCTGACTTCTGATCCAGTAAATATGCATTAATACAATGAGTGAAGTTGCACCTATTTGTTATGTAAGTGAGAGGAATATGCCACAGGTAACTGCAAAGGAAAACAAATGTTTACTGACATGTTATATACATATTATCTCCCTTGAATGGTTTGTTTTAAGCATTTTTGTATACTAATAATACTAGAATTACTGAATGCTGTGTAAAATAATAAACTGTAAGTATTACTTTTATAATCAGAATATGATGAAAGAATACACAAAAATGTGCACAGCATACACAGAAATTATTTTTTTATATCCCACCATGTTGAGAAATGGGTAAATTATATAGAAAAGATGGGGTCCAAAGAGACATTTTAAGGTCATCTAGTTCAGCTCCCCTGCAATAAGCAGGGATATCTTCAACTAGATCATGTTGCTCAGAGTCCCATACAACCTGGCCCTGAGTGTTTTCAGGGATGGGGCACTGACCACTTCTCTTAGGCCACCAGTGCCACTGTTTCACCACCCTTATTGTAAAAATACTATTCCTTATATCTAGTCTAAATCTACCCTTTTTTATTTTAAAACCATTATTCCTTGTCCTATCACAACAGGACCTGCTAAAAAGTTCGTCCCAATCCTTCCTTTAAGTACTTGAAAGAATGCAGTGAGGTCTCCCCAGAGCCTCTTGTTCTCCAGGGTGAACAGCCCAAACTGTCAGTCTGTCCTTGTATAGGAGAGGTGTTCTGTCCATCTGATTGTTTTTGTGAACCTACTCTGGATTCACTCCAACAGGTCCATGCCCTTCCTGTGCTGGGACCCCAGAGCTGCATGCAGAGTTCCAGGTCTCTCCAGAGCAGAGCAGAGGGGCAGAATCCCCTCTCTTGCCCTGCTGCCCAAGCTGCTTTTGATGCAGCCCAAGATACAACTGGAGTTCTGTGCTGTGAATGCACACTGCTGGCCTGTGTCCAGTACCACCACTCCTCCCAAGCACTTCTTTGCAAGGCTGCTCTTGATTTGTTCATCCTCCAGCCTGTGTTGATACCAGAGGTTTGCCCTGAACAAGGGCCCATCGCTTGAGTTTGTCCAGGTTTCTCTGGATGACATCCCTTCCCCCAGGCACACCAACTGCACCACTCAGCTTGGTGTCATCTACAAATTCTCTTCAGGGCATTTGATACCACTGTGTATATCACCAATGAAGATCTTACACTGCATTAGTCCCTGATGGACTCCACTCTTCCTAGTACTTCTTTCCCAGTTCTAGCATGCTAGGTAGCTCGTCCAAAATCATACAGACAGTAAATATCAGGCTGCAACAGAAGTTCATCCAGTATTATTTTTCACCTGAGTCCAACATTGTTTTTCTGATCTTTTACAAGTTTTAACTAAAATTTAAAAACGATCCAAGTACCAGACTCAAATTCCAAATCATGGTATAGAAACCAGAATTAATTGCATACCACAAAGACTTTCTTAAGTGAACTGCAAACTGGAAGGATAAATGCTAAGGAGGCTCATAATGATGATAAAGATTTGGCTATTTAGAGAAAACGGCTTATCTGAGTGGGATGAAAGAAGCTGCACATATTAATCTGACTTTGACAGGGACCCCCTCTATGTATGACACACACAGAGTGCTGTTTTTTAAAGCTTTTCATGCATGCCCCATATTTACATCAACTAGAAACAGAAATTACTTAGCTTAAAATTCTTCCCTTCTTCCCTTACCTTTCAACCCCACATTGCTTTTCTTTCTCCACGAAACAAATATAAAATAGATCCCTCTAAATTCCTGCGTTTCAAGAGACAAATTTCTTTCACAGATCTAATTTTCCGCAAGATGATACAACAGACTCAGCTTCTGTTAAAACTTCAAACAACTGAATAAAACCAGCAAAATCTCAAAAAAAAAAAAAATCACACTTTTTTTTGTTAGAAGACACTATTGAGGGTCATAAGGTAAGTTCCATTAACAGTAAACAAAATTTTAAAATTACCAACTGCCATATCTTTGCTTCTTCAGTATTTGCACATGGTCTTCCTTTTAGGTTTTGGTACAATGTATATTGCCTCTTTTAGATATTCAGTCATTTGTTGTCATGCAGTAGTGTCACCTTAAAATTTCGAAGCCTAGAAAGCATTGATTCTAGCTTCTCTACCTTCTTGTAGCAAAGCCCAAAGTAGACACTGAATTTTGGAAGTAAGAAGCAGAGGCTCTAAAGTAGGATACATGCATGCATCTGTAACTTCTGTAAAACTTCTGCAACCTACCTTTCTTCAGAGTCTTGTTAAACACACAAAACTTTCTCAAATGTAAAGAAACATTTACTTATGAGATCTGCCTTTTGGTATTGAAAACCTTTTGGCATTAAAATTCAATGTCAAGCTTAAAAGCTTCAGGAAAAAAACGCATGTAAGAAAGTCAGATTAGAAAGGGTGTCACTGATTTTTACCAGCTGCTTCAGTGGAAATGGACACGGACCTTCAGGCAAATACTAGATGTGTGAATTTCTGTGCTGAATTCTCTATTCTCTACTACCTGCCTTCAAAGGAAACACTAAAAGGCCTGAATATAAGTGAGAAAGATGTACAAGGTTTAAGATAGTAGCTTGCTATTAATAGATAAAAGGTATTAAGAAGGTAACCTTGCATCTGATGTCCAATTTTCTGGTTCCACACGATACAAAAATTTCTCTTGTTGTATTGAAATAGTCTTTCCCTTTCGGACAACAGTGACTAAAGGAAATCCTTTATGCACAATCCAAGTCTTCATCATTTTTTTTACATCTAGTGTTCCATTGGTAATCTGTAAAAACAATCATCACATATCAAGAAAATAGCAAATAGAAAATATTCACGTTCTTCTTAAGTTACCAATTAAGTGGTAGCATGGTTTTGCATCTGTAAACAATCACTTGGACAGCAAATGTGTCAATTTCCCCCCACTCTCTGGGCGTGGCCATGCAGCCAGTTTCTAACTCAGCAAAGAGTGCACCTGTCCAGGCCATGAGCTGACAGCTTTTCCAGGAAAATGCCATGGGAGGCAGTGTCATAGGCTTTGCAGAAGATTGGGCAAACAACATCCACAGCCCTTCCGTCATCCACCAGGTGGATTTATGATAGGTGGATCACCTGGTCATAAAAGGAGACCAGGTTGGTCAGGCAGGACCTGTCCCTCCTAAATCCGTGCTGGCTGGGCCTGATTCCCTGGTTGTCCTGTGTGTGCTGTGTAATGATACTAAAGATGATCTGCTCTGTGACCTTCCCTGGCACTCAGTTCAGGCTAACAGGCCTGTAGTTCCCTGCACCCTCAGTCCTTTCCCTGTCCTTACTGCTGTCTCTCCACCCTCCTTTCCCTGGCCTCTCTGACTCCCACAGCCTTACTGACTCTAGCCCTCACTCTCTTCTGCCCAAGCTCTTGCTTTCTGGAGCCCTTCACACTCATTTTAAAATTAGACACAGCCTTATGCTGCCTTACAATTTGAGAGCTGCCTGTACAGTCTGCTTTCCTAAAATTTCAACACACTTGTTAAAACAGAAGCTATCACAAATGAAGTTATGTAGAGAGAAGCTCCAGACCTCTGCAAGGTTGGATTTAGCTGTTCCCTGAAAGTAAAGTTTATCCTGAGTTTTATTACTTCCATTCTGGTCTTAACACACTACCTGTGTAATTCTAGAGAGGATATGTCCATACTGGATGGACATGCATGGTGGTACACAGCCACTCAGAGTGCTTTTTTGGGATGATACTCAATGTAGCTCTAGAAGTTTCAGTAATCTCCCTATCTATATGAGAGAACTTTGGAATAGCATGAGCAAAAAATTCAGAGTGTTTACCTGCATTCCATTATCCTATTTTTTTCATAAACAAGGGAATAAATAAAAGCTTATGATATGCTCACAAATGTGGAGAGAAACAAAAAGAAAATAAGAACAGTGTGTCAAAGATGGATACCTCATTCATGCTGTCCCACAGGTCATCACTCTGGGCAGTTCCGTAGTTGTGATTATGCAAGTATACCTCAATGCCAGCCTGGAAGACATCCTTAGTGAGATAATGCTTCAGCATCAAAAGAAGTGAAGCCCCCTTTAGGGAGGAAAAAAAAAGAAAATTAATCAGTAAATTGAAGTTACAGAACTTTCTAAAGCATATGCATATTAGAGCTCCTCCACAGTACAAGAATAAGTCAGAAGCTAGCAGATTTTATTCCAAATAATATCCTTCAAATAATTACCTTTGCACTCAGTTGCCTTGGAAAAATATTCTTTCCCTGTTTCAATAACTCTAAACACAGTTAGAGAATTTTTTTCCCAGCTATTTTGGAAAAAAATATTTTAGAGGCTCAAACTGCAGTTACAAAATGGACTAGTAGAATTAGACATTTTTTCCAATTAACATAATATGAAAAATATTGCTTCCTTACTAATATGTCTCTATAGCTGCCATTTTTCATTACCAATATTCATCTGTATGGTAGAGGACTGCATTTGTTTAACAGTCATGTGACATGCAGTTATATCAAAAACCTAAAATTACAGGAAAAAGATGAGATACACTTGGTAGTTTGGAAGTGACTGCAGAAGAACAAGTACGTTTTGATGTGTTTAAATACAGCCATGTCTTGTAAAGAAAAGTAGTAACTGAGTCGTTTTAGTATCAAAAGGGCTGTGAATGTTTCTGTGTCAAAGCCACCAATAAGTAAATTTCCTAAGGACTTGTGTACTTGTAGAACTAAACACAGATAAGCAGCCATAGATCAAGAATAGCTTAAAGGTGCACTTTATATTTCTGGTACTATTTCTAGGGAAGAAAGAAGAAGTAAAGGAGAAGATTTTAGAGAGATAATGCATTGTTCTCACGCATTCCAAACTCAGGTTCTGGAATTTGAGTAACATCTTATCTGAAACTGAAGGGTGCCTGGTTATTCACTACTCATCAAACGTCAGGAATAGCCCTTACTACAGTTATTAATAATATGGCCACAATTTCCTCTCCTGTATGCATCTATACTTAACCTACAGCTCCGTTCCTTTGTTTTTCCTATTGTCATATCCTTCCATACACTCTGTTGTTGCAGGCGGATCTTGTCCCACCCACATGTTAGGTTTACTGACGGTCTGCAAAACAGTCAGACTAAAAATAATACTGTAAAATTATTTCTATTCCAGACAGCACAATGCAGAGCTCACCTACTAATCTGTGTCAGTTGGCAGTCCATTAAAACAAATTATGTTTTACAATTCAGTAACAGACAACTCTTTGCTTATTAGGGACTACACTGCAAGTGTCTTCTCACGTGAATCGCCAAGAACTCTACCTAAGCTATAGGGACAAGAGTAGTGGAATACAAAAACTTCATGCATGAATGGAAAAAGATATGCCATGAAATCCTCTGAAACACAGAAAGCAGCCGTGAAAACATTATTTCTGACAATGTGCAAAACCTCTTTTGATCAGCTCTTAAAGGTGTAGGTTGGGAAAATTCTATTCAAAATGTGCACACTTATTAGTAGCAATGAAGTAATAAAATAATTCTCCAAATAAAATGTTATACTAATTGACTGAAACTCCAATCCAATCACTCAGGGAACTTTTCCATTAAAATTACATAGAGACGTTTCAATCAGTCAAAGACTGACAGAATTTGTATCTCTAAAGTTAGTTTGCTAGAGACATGCCTGTGCCATATGCATAGCTTCCAGAAGCTCACCAAAAAGGGAATTGCTTGAGACAGCACTTCTGAAGCATGAAACAACAGCCATGCCTTTCAATAAAAAGAGACAAACCAAATTTGTCTGGCAACCAAGGTAACCTGAAAATCACACATATCTGCTCTTGCAGTTGTAAAAACAGAGTCCAAAGTAAATGGAAGCACATCACTACCTTAGATCTATTTGGCATCCCATACTATTCAAAGATGCCAGACAACATGTGTTGACCAGTCAAGACTTACAAAACGAAGCCAAACAAACCAAGACTGTAATGGGAACTGCATTCCACTGAGCAGAGGAAGATATAGTATTTGACTATTTTCTAGCAGAAAATAGCTGTCCCCATAATTTCTAATTAGATGAAAGTACAGGACAGTGATGGAAAAAAAAGTCAGCTAATCCAAAATAAACAAGCAAAAGGCTTTCCTCCAACACTATCAAAATCTGCTGTTTAAAACCTGAGACAATGTGAATACAGATTTTGCAAATACAGGTATTTCTTCTCTCATGAATTTTTAAGCAAGGCACTGAGATGCTTTAATAACATAAGCCTCACACACAACTCTCACTAGACATTAGAAATAATCATGTTTCAGACAATCAGGATATGCAGTAAAATAATCTGAATTCAGAGGCAAGCCTCTAGTTAGGATAGCTCTAAAACACTAAGGCATTTTTAAAACAGGGAGTGTGTAAGATTGAGTGACTACTTTGGTGTTTTGTTTTTAGTCTTTTTGTAATCACTTGTAACAGCCTGCTATCAGAAGAATATATGCCTAACTGGTTATGTTACTTCACCTATTGGTTTCTCTCTTACATCTTCATGAGTATTATATTTTGTGCTTAAGCATTCAACAAGATGGTAAGTAAGCCCATAAATACATATACCTAATATTTTCCTAATTAAATGCTATGTAGATGCTCAAAAACATTATTGAGAAATGCTGCATTGTTTGAATTGCGTTTAAATAACATCCAAAGGTTTGTCAATACATGCCTATTTGTGATTCCACATTGACATTTTCAATAGCTAATGTATCACCTTCCAAATATTTTGCAATATTTTTACAGTTACCTTGATATAAGAAAGAGTATCAAACATTTCTTCAATTTGCTCTGAAGACTGAACAGCAGAAGAGACTGGATGTGAAGAATTCAAGGTATCCTTCATCATAGCCTTGAAAATTAAAGTAAGGAAATCTTCATCCTAGAAGGGAAACATTTTTAACTGTTTAAGAAGCTGAAATGTACATGTTAAGCAGAAAAGTAGTTGCCTCTGCTCCTCCATTGCTCTAGGCAGCACAAGAATTGTCAGGGTATCATTTATAAAAGCTACTATTTCCCTGCCACATTTTAGCAGTGGAATCTCACTTTTGAGTTTGCATCATTATACACACCCTTAAGCCCCTGTCTCAGGCAGGTGTGTCAATAGCACCAGACAAAAATGCACCTCCTACGTAAGTGTGTGTCAAATTTCCCATTTGGCTTACCACTGTTTTCCGTTCATTTACAGGAGGCATGGAATACAAAAATACGACTTCCATGTGCTTAAAGCATGAAGTCTAGAGAAATTCTTCACTACTGCAATGTTTGGGAGAATGTAAACAAGCACCTTATCTAGAGATTACCCAAAAGTCTTACTTCTTTTCTTCTAGAATGAGGATATTTGAACTTAATACATTTGGTACCAGACCAAGAAAACCCCAAACACTGAAAAGCTGATCATATCAGTTTTTGTCCATTTCATTTTTATCAAGGCAAGCAAACAGTTCTCTATACAGTAAAGAGTTAACCCCCCCCAACAATAACAACAACAAAACAAACCCACAAAAACCCTCTGTGAAATAAAAATAACCGTTAAAAGTTATTTAAAAAAAATACTAGTTATTGTTAAAAAAATAACAATAAAAATAACTGTTAAAGTTTAAAATGTTACAGCTATTCTTGAGTGGAGAAGTTCTGGGTGATTTTTACCAAAACATATTCTGGCACCATCAAACAA
This sequence comes from Phylloscopus trochiloides viridanus, assembly GCA_001655095.1. Taxonomy (NCBI): domain Eukaryota; kingdom Metazoa; phylum Chordata; class Aves; order Passeriformes; family Phylloscopidae; genus Phylloscopus; species Phylloscopus trochiloides. The sequence goes on from LXPA01012003.1 coordinate 19,105, forward strand.
TGAAATGATATAGTGGTCAAGGCAGCTTGTCAGACATCTTTTGGAATGAAGTACACAGATGTTAGATGTGTCCTTGTTAAAAAAGGACACTACTTTTGTGTACCACCCTTAGCACATATCCACCCAACAAGCAGAATGGCTACATACTTTTGGTGACAATCTAACTGAACCACCAAGCTAGGCCAAATGAAGAAGTTTTGAAACATCCAGTGCTGTAAAGGAATTCTACTAGACCAGGTTAGGAACTCAAGTTTCTTAATACTAATAAGAGTGATTTAAGAACTCAAAACACACTCTTCTCCAGAATGCTGAGAAGAACACAATCTATAAAGCAGGAAACAGTCAGTACAAATCAGGTGTTTAATCCAATGACTAAGGCAAATAACATAAACACTCCTAGAAGCTGATTTCAGGGCTCAGGTATGTCTCCTCCTTGGAAGATACCTTTATCCAGAATGCAAAATTAGTCTCTCCACCACCCTCTATACTTAATTCCACTAACTTTTGTTTATCTGCCTGTCATTCTCAGTGATAAGAAAGTTTTATAGCAGCAGATATTCTTTCCTTGGAGAAGAGAGATCAAATTTGAATCCATCATGTTTTCCAGTGAAAAAAAACATGGGTCAGTGAAAAGCTACTACTATTTAGTATCTGAGTGAGTTTGTAAATAATAACTACATTGATATATCAGAAAGATTCTATCCTTCAGCCATATATGTAAAGAGAAGTGCCTGTGGGAGCAGTGCTTTGTACTGTGCTATCAGAATCCTTTGTGGTGGACTATTTGTGGTGGATTTTTATGCCAGGTCTGCTCATTTGTGAAACCCAAACTAATTCAGACACAAGACACAATGATGGGAAGACAGGAGTTACCTCAGACAGGGAAAGAAAAAAAGGGAACTTGTAACTGAGAGTACAAAGAGCATTTAGTTAGAAAGAAAAGACTCTTCAGTCCAAGCAGCAGAGATGTAATGAAATTTTTAAAAATGTATTAAGTTGCAAGTGCAGAGAGTTTGCAGACAGAACTATTATATAAGCATTTATTTTTGAGAAAAGTCTGATGTTGCTGTTAGGGAATTGATAATGAAAATTATTGGTTAGCAAGCTTATAAATAATTATACTATGGGTTATCCAGGCTCACACTATTCTAACCCGATGGCAAAAATATTATAAAAGCTATCTACACTTCTAATAAATGTCCTTGGTTATACTGTGAATGGGGACTGTGTTTCTTTCATGTGCTTGCAAATGGCTTCTTGAACAGAGACGTACAATCTCCTAAGGCAATCCTGGACTGGCAGCGCATCTCAACTGCACCAATGGTGAGCTTCAAGGATCGCCAAGGACATCCTTTCATGCTGGCTAATAAACAGGTTAGTGATGTGGTTGGGTAATTCCCTCATAAAATGGGCAAAAATATCTCTGAACTAGAAGCCTTCCATAAAGACTGCTTATTATGTAGAGCAAAAATCTTAAAATTCAGGAAAAGATACAAACCTTTATATGCGTGAAAACTAATTGTTCCTGGTATCTCCCCCTGCCCCCCAAAGGCTCCTATTTGACCTCGATCACTGCAAGTGAGTGGGGGGTGCTTCAAAAGCATGTCAAACACACATGCCTGAGATTAACTCATATGAACTAATGACATGGAAAATTATATATTCTGCATTGCAAGCTTTTCATAATTTTGAAGACATAATACTCCCAGGCGTAAATTCTCCTGCAGATGCTTCCCCCATACCCAGAGCAATCCTTTTATGTTCTAATTTGCTTGCTTTGCATGTGGAGGGGACCACTGGGGAGGAACAAGAAAGCGAGCTTGTAGAAAAAAACCCGTGATTCATATTCTAAAATACCATTGCAACAGCTGAAAATTATGACTGCAGCACCATCTACTGATGCAAAGGTCCCAAAACAGTGAGTGCTCTGTGACTGAATTTTTGCTGCTCCTGAGCCAAGACTTTTTAGATATCTGCAGAAAAACAGCTTTGCTTCAAGGGGATGTTGAATTGCTCCATCTTTTGCCTGAGGTTTATCAAGGTAATCAGCCTTGGCATGAGCAACTGTCCTATGAAATGGTTAAAGAATTAAGAAAATCTACAAAAGAGAATGCTTTGCAATCTTCCTATACATTGAGACTTAGAGAAGCTATTGCAGAGAGCCATTCTGGTACCTGCTGACTGGAAAGCTTTATTTAAATTGATTATGACAGCAGCACAATATTCTATATGGTGAACAGAATACAACCAGCTTTGTGAAGATCAAGCACAGGCTAATGCTGCGATAGCAAGGGATCATTTGACAGGGACTGGAGATCAGACTATGATAAGAGAACGGTTAAGGATGCCTCCAGAAACATATAACCAAGCAAGGGAGCTGGCTATAAGAGCTCCAAAAAAAGTGCCAGACGTTTATAAAACTGAACCTGACTTCTCTAAGGCAGGGACCTCAAGAGCCCTAGATTACTTTTATTGATCGTCTGCAAACTGTGACAAAGCAAACTGATTTACCAGATGCAGCAGAAGTTTTATTCAAATCCTTAGCTTATGAAAATGCTAATCCTGTCTGTCGCAAGGCCCTTGATCTAGTTAAATACAAACCTGATGTTTCCTTACATGACTTTTATCAAAGCTCGTGCACATGTTGGTACAGAACAATACAAAGCAGATTTACTAGCAACTGCCTTAGGTCAACAGCTACAGGTTGCTAGGGCAACAGTCAAATGTTTTGACTGTGGAGAAGAAGGTCATGTGAAAAAGCAGTGCTCAAAGAATAAACAAGGGAACAAAACATCTAGTAAACCATGCCCTAGATGCAAGAAAGGTTATCACTGGAGCAATGAATGCCATTCTAAGTATGACAAAATGACAAACCTCTGCTTCTGCCACAGCAGGGAAACTTGAAGACAGTCAGAATCCTGTGCCCCACAACAAAAAAAGATCCCACCACAGCAAATCCACACAGCTCAAGTGTGGAACATCAGGGGGACCCCAGACAGTGCCAGGATGGACTTGGCAGTTTCCACCACAACCACAATAAATGACAAATTGGTTCACCTTATACCAATATAAGTTTATATAGACCTCCTTCCTTTTAAATGTCATGCATTGTTACTTGTGAGGTCATCATCATCATCATCTAAAGTGGACTTTGTATTTTACCAGGAATCATCGATTCTGATTCTAGGGGTGAAATAAAAATCATGCCTTGGACTCCTAATCCACCTTGTACTGTTCCAGCAGGATCATGCATTGCTCAAATGATACCATTTCCTATACTACTGGACATGTAATTGATACCATGTGTCAGTGCTGACAGAGGAACTGGAGGTTTTGGGAGCACAAGCACTCCTCACTTTTATTGGTCTAAACTTATTTCA
>LXPA01012006.1:11468-25105 GCA_001655095.1 Phylloscopus trochiloides viridanus
CTTCCTCCCTCTGCTCCACTTGGTGTCCTGCAGAGTTGTTCCTGTCATGTATTTTCACCCTGCGCTTCTCTGACTGCAATTGCATCTGCTCAACGACTTTCTTTTTCTTCTCAAATACATTATCACAGAGGTGTTACTATAATTCCTGATTGGCTCAGCCTTAGCCAGCAGCACATCCATCTTGGAGCCTCCTGGCATGGAGGAAGCTTCTGGCAGTTCCTCACAGAAGCCACCCTGTAGCCTCTCCATCACCAAAACCTGGTCATGCAGATTCAATATACAGTGTCATACACTGTTTGCACAGCTCCTCATTTAACATGTTGTCAGTCACCTTAACAGTTGCTCCAAAGTCACTATCAATGAAAAATAAATGGAGCATGTTGATCAGTTTACTTCACAAGAGGCAAGGAGGGGGCAGTAGCAAGCTCTGTGTGCCAAAGTTTCATTTGTCTGCTACTGATTTTACTGTATATCCACCAGCTTAGGGGAATGCACAGCCTCTGGCCTGTATTTCAGTTCTTCTGCTCAGTCTGTCTTTAGCACCAGTCATTTCAAAATTATTGTGCCTAACTGAAAGATTTTCATTATCTCAGTCTTTTAGCTGCTTGTGTTGGACAAGAAGAGACGAAGACCTGAACCTATGTATCATCAGACTGCTGAAAATACAATAGATTGGTTTGTCAACATAATACCCTTAATAATCTTATATATTCAATGGATTTAACACAGTGGACCCACACAAGAGTCCCTAGGAGTTAACAAGAAACTGCTGAATGCAGACTTGTCACAGAGACTGTTATCAAGGAATTATGTTATCATCCAGAGCTTGAGACCAGAGATGACCTTTATGGTTAGTGACAGGAAAAAAGAGATCAGATGGTACTCCTAATGGTTCATAATTGCCAGGAGGAAACTGTTGAGCAGTATAACAGAAGCAATCTTTGTAGGTCTAAACATGAACTGCCAAAATCAGACAGTCTGACTAAGTCTGGATGCTATGAAAACTGGTTTGAGAAAAAACTTCAACATAGCATTACCTAAAGGAGAAAGTGATCCACTAATTAAGAATTCCCAAGAACTCAATGCTAAGATCAATGTTTTGAGTCCTTCAAGGCTTGGAGAGCCTGTCCCCCTACTGACAGCTTTCCAGTATCAGTTCTTTATCAATGTCCACTGAGTTTGATATTTAAAGCTGTCACTAGATGTTCTCTCGAAACATCCAGTGCTATATTGAGTGGTTTACTCAATACTGAAGACCAACACAGGTCATTGCAGTAGCAGCCATCAATACTATGATTTTCTTCTCCAAGGAACACACAAAACACTCAATGGGATGGATTTGTCTGAGAAAACCTTGATTAAGCAAGCAGTTTTTTAAACTACAGAAAACTTGACTGAGACTATTATTGTCAAGAAAAATAATTTTTTCTTTTCTCTTCAAGCCACAGTACAGGTAAGAATAAACCCTTTGGACTGATCTATCAGTAGTGTGCACTAGACTGCAATTTACTGATGGCTCTTGCTCTCTTCCTTTATGCTCCCATTGTCACTAAATGTCCAAGGAAATAAGTCAATTTGTGAATATGAAGCTACTGAAAGAAGCCTAAGAAAGCAAAATGTGGCAACAAAATTCTACCTAGGTATCAGCTGTAGCTGATAAAATCCCTTTTATAGCTCTGGAAACAAAACTCCAAGAAATAGAATAATTTCATGCCAGGAGAAAAGGTGAAATATCAAATCAAACTCTAAGACCCAGTTTCTGTCTACTAGAACTGGAAGATTTTCCAGGTGTGTGGATTCAGCCCACCATCAGCTCAGATCATTCCATTGCTTCAGGATAAACAGGCATGACAGAAATTTGACTGTATAATCAGTGCAGCTGTAGGCACAGCCAGCCTGGGCAGAGCCAAAGCCTGCTGCAAAAGGTCCCATCAGCTCAGAAAAATATGTTACTATCCAGGCTGTTAATAGGGCACTAGAAGCCCCCTAGTTTGGATAAGAATCTTTCCTGTAAGACAGAAGCTTCCTCTCAGGTCCAGCTACATCAGACTGCAGGCCAACATCACATTTCCCCCTTGACTATCTCTTTTTGACTTTGTCTATGAACTACTCCTCATGAACTAATTTGGCCAAAACTTGTTCAACATCACCCAATCAGTTATTAGCATCTTCTGTGAAAGGATGAAATGAGTGAAGGAACATGCCAACCCAGCCTGCAAATTATAGCATGAAGGACAAACTGAGATCAGCCTGCAGAATAAGATGGCAGCATTTTAGACTGCATATGGACTTGAAGCAAAAAATTACAATAAACCTTTTCCATAGCTCTGTAATGCAGAAAGAAATAGAATATTATTTTCAGCTTTGTCTTTATTAGTCAACCAAATGGAGTTCAAAGAAAAGACATAAGTGATTAAGAAGCTGAGAAGTGGATTTGTAAGATTTAAAAAATTGTTGTATTTATCTACCTCAGGAAACTACAACGAAGTGAGTATAAGGAAAATGTGACAACCACCCATGCATTTTGGAGGGTAGGAAAAATAATTCATGTTGGACAAACAAGCATCACCTAGAAATAGTGTTCAGTTTAAGAAAAGGAACTTATACATTAACATTTCAGGAAATGCTTCCAAACAGCAGTTCTTCCACTGTCAGCCTTTGGAATAAACTTAGGTTGGAGAAGCTGAAATCTTCAAATCTAGGGAGCTACAGAATGAAGAAGATAAACAATGGTGAATAAGGAAGTGCCTGCTGTTGTTGGAAAAACAGTCATAATGGGAAAAATAAACCAGAGCTTCCACTTTTTACCTAGAAAGTTTTTCAAGTGTAATCCAAGAGAAGACATGCTTTTCTTTTCTGTGTTTCACTTCTTGCTATCTCATCAGGGTTAAAATTTTTTTTTAGTATCAGTGCTAATTTATTCAATACAAGTAACATGAAACAGAAATAGTTGTGTAAATAAAGTTATATATAGGTGATATGTGTTGAGACAGAGTTTTGGTATTCTCTTCATAAGCATGGTATTAGAGTTTGATTCCCACATGGCTTCTGTTTGTAAATGCTTCAGCAATGATTGAGAGAAGGCCAAGAATTTCACAATGTTATATTCCTAAAGCAACTTTTGTTCAGTGATGAGTTACAGTGCTATTTCTCAGAATTTCAATAAGACTAAGAGATACCCTTAAGCTGCTTATGTTTTTACCTTTTTATATACTTTTAGGGACCACCAGAATGACCACTCTGTGTGCAAACTGAAGAAAACATACTTTTATTTCTATTTGAAAATTTTTAACCTTGAAATGAACAGGGTGTGTTAACTTCCTATAACAAAACTTTCAGATGGTTTGGAAAAATGCTGCCAGCTAAGAACTTCTGGTAATGTCAAGACCCTCAAATAGAGCAGCTACATAAACACATGAAAACTGAGATGTCATAAAAGATTTAAGATAACTTTGAATTCTGACATAATTTTAAGACAGTCTTTCTTTTTCTTCTTTAGTCTTGCTTCTTTTCCCCCTCCTTCCAAATAATACATGGAAACATTTGTCATAAAACACAGCAGGTCATATAGATGAGATTTACATGGAAGAATTGGGAGACCTTTACAGTATATGGGAAATACCAAAGACAAGAAAGCAGACATTTCATTAGCTCAGCTATTATTATTTATGAATCAACTAGAATGACCTTTTATACTTCTTTGATAAAATTTACTTACTGAAACCCCAGTGGAAATGTATCCAATTCATAATTTAGATTTCCAGCAAAAGCCTAAAATTAAAGTTCATATTTAAGTTGAAGTGTTAAGAGCCTGTACAGACTTCCACTCCCCACAGGAAGTCCCTGAGGCATAAGAAGCATTACTCTGATGGTCAGAAGTCTCCAGCACTACATCAGAAAAAGTAATGATTTTGCAGTTAACCAGCCAAATGTCGAGTCTTAACAAATGTGAATTTTGGGAGGAAGGCTCAATCACCTGGGTTACATAGGTGCACAAATGGCAAGACTGTGCCCCTAAAGATTCTTCAAGGCATACAAAAATTCCACTCATTAATGCACTATTATAGTTTAGAAACCATCTGAGATTATTTTAAAAATTTACACTGTCTCAAAAGTCAGAACTTAGAAGTCCTGATTCTTTTTACCTTAGGCTCTGACAAATCCCAGCGTCTCTCCAACAAAATTGTGCAAACTATGTAAACACATGAAAGCAAGCAGGACAGAAGCTCCATAGATGAAGACAATAATGAAAACACTCAGTCTTACAGGTAGCAGAGAACTGTATCTCAGTCCAGGAGAAAAGATTTGAGCATATTCTTAGCTTCTAGCATAGGCATAATCCCACAACTGCAGCTGCACTACTCACACCCTTCATTTTACTTATGTGTTTTCCAGGTATCCTGGCTAGACTTCTGTACCCAATGACTCCCAGGACTGCATTGAGGGCATTTTTCTGATTTCAAATATTGTATCTTTTTAGATAGAATAATGTGACATCTGATAAGTCTCCAGGCTTTTGACCCCAATTTCATGTGTTGCATTATCACAGTTACATGAAGAGGTTTACCTGCTGGACAGGAAAATTACATGAATGGGCATAAATTAATACATGATGGAGGGGCACAACAGATGTCTGTTTACATCACAAAAGTTTTTTTACTGTCAGCAACACAGCCAGCTAGCACTCTATCCATTCCTCTATGCTTATCAGCCTTGAGATATTTATAAAAGTTTTCCTGGATAGGCAATAGAAGTAGAGATTTTAGTAAGCTATACTTTTTCTTTCTTTCTTTTAGTTTTCCAAACCCTAAGAAAACAGTCTCTATACTCACTTGTGGAATTACATTAGGGAAATTAACCCAGTGACTATGTAGTTTAATCTATTAACATGAAACAAATGCTCAGCCTTTAGAAAATCTAGCACCAGAACCATGATAGCTCACAGCCATGACTTGTTCCAATTCTTATACAAGAAGCTTGAAGCACTTTATAATAGGGAATAAGTTTGGCTTTTCTCATTTTACAGCTGAGAAGATTCTACAAGGGGAAACAAGAAACTGAGCCTGGGGCTATCTCAATTCCAGCCATATGTTATTCTTGAATTATTTCATACAGCAGCACCAATGCCAGTGCCAAGTGCTTTTGAGGTGGGTGTGATTTGTGGGATTAAAGCAACAAATCTAAACCTACAGCATATTTTTGGCTGGAAGAAAGGAAGGAGCACTCAATGAAAGCAGCAAGTTAGTTCCTCTTCACAACCAAGATACATTTCAGCTTATGTATCTAAATCAATTGGGGAAAAAATCTTTGTGCTTAAAAATAGATTTTTAAAAAGAAACCTGGAAAACTGGTCTACTGTGTGGACAGTTATATTGAAATCTATTTTCATGCATCTGTGAGAAAAATCTTTGGTAACATTGGTGTTCAGTATTGTCTTCCTTTCCTTTGCCTTTGTTCTTTCTCCTTTACTAACAGCTGCCACTTACTTATGGCATTAATTTTGTGGAATTTTCTTCATCTTTTTCCACTTTCTTCATGTCAAATTGCCGAGATTTTAGGTGTCAGCCATATGGCAACCAGTCCCTCACTCAAAGTTCTCTTATTTTATCTTCTACCTTATATGACAATTTAGACAGTAAAAAAGCAATGGAAAATTACAGTGCATTGACAACAGTGTGTGATTTACAACAAATATTTTCTCATGCCAAGGAAATGTTGATAGTAATCTCTAAAGTAAGACTGAGAGCTGATGCTTCACATTGCAGATATCACATTTTAATCAAGATCTTTTTTGAATTAATAAGAAAGAGACCAGGGCAAATCTGAAAATAAGAAAGAAGTTCAAAAGCATATGTTAGACAGTCAGTGCTCATGGCACTTTTAGGACATTAAGTGTGAACACAACTGCCAGTATCATTTTCATGCTGTTATGTGTGCTTAGGTTAGAGAAGTTCTCACCTTGAATTTGGGTGCCCTGGAAATGTATGAAGATCCAGGAAGAACTGAGTGCTACTATACTTGTTTTCATCCCAAACAGAAAATAATCTCGGGCAAATTGAAACTTATTTTTAATCATATTTATATTTTCAAGGGGCCTAAAATGGATGCAGTAGCCCATTTACTGAAAAATGATGTGTTAAGGATTGATTTTGCATCAGAACAGGGTGTGGTAAAGAAATTACAAAAGCATGCACAAAGGTAGTCTAAAATGTGGAGATTAATGCAGTGTTTTCATCCCTTCCCCATACCAATATGAGAGGTAGGCAGTGGCTTATTATTGTTATTGTCATTATATTTTATGAAATAACGAATGTCTGTGTGGCTACTGAGCACTTGGCTGTTACTGAGCTGAGTGCCAGAGCAGTGAGATGAAGCAGGAATGTGGCACTCCTCTGAGGTGTTCATCTGCAGATAAAAAGATGTCATAATATGGAAACAGGAAACAGGAAAAGTGGTATCAACGCACCACTTGCACCCTGGAATGGAAGGGATCCATCTTCTTCCACTCACCCAACAAAGCTCACTGATACACATTTCACATCAGATGGCTGTAGTGTCTCAGGCTGGTAGGTGTTTAGATGCTGGAGAAGCAGTGGACTTTGAAAAAAAGCAAGCCTTAGAAACTGCAACTGTCTTTTCCATAACTTTGCTGGCTCCAGGATCAGGCAGAGGCAGTGTATCACTCTGCTTCTCCTAGCAGCAATGTTTTAAGTTTGGCTGCGAAAAAAAATTGAACAGGGTAAAAATTTTAACATGCAGGCAAGTTTGACCTTTGCATCCCAGTCTTTCAAAGAAAAAGAGGCTTTGACCATGAGGTGTGTGTTCAGAGTGCCCAGCTTGTTTCTGAACTTTGTTTCTGAACTGCTAGAAGGTAGTCAGCGCCACCGGTAAACTGTGCACCACCACCTACTCTCAATGACAACATCTGTCTTAACTACAGTCTCTTAACATTCTCTACCCAAATGCTGCTACTGCACAGGAGCAGGAGAACCACAGCAATAGACCTCAGTGCAGTTAATTGCTCTGCTCTGTCGCAGTTTGGGTTGGCTGCAGCTCCCATTATGCATCTGGAGGCGTTTCACTATTAAGATGATTACCAGCAAGCTCAAACTTTCATCCTTGCACAATAAGGATCAGTTTGCAATCAAATGTTTTGGAATACTTTCTGGCCATATATCACACAATTAATCTCAGCAACTCCCTTTCAGAATGTTGTAAAAAAGCATTAATATGTACGTGTTCTGCAAGCATGGTTAGTGACAGGATGTTGAACAGTGAAAACCATTTTCACTTTGATATAGACTATCCTATCCTGACTTCTGAGCATGTTTGGATATATGTAATATTATCATTTGCATGGATAACACTCAGCAAGAACACAAAACAATAGGCATTGCAACATTCACCCCAGGTAAAACAGCTTTCCCACTGTCCACTCGTATTTCACATTTTACACACTAAACACTGCCCATTTCACAAAATAGTCACTGCACTGAACTCTCCTCTGGCAAGTCTAGAACAAGACCTACCCAGCAACATGATGTCTTATGCCAAACAAAACCATTATATTTTTTTTAAGTAGAATTTTTAGAGTGAAAAAATGGTATTTGTACTCATTAAGCCAGCAATTTTCTTAGGAGATGCTGTTTCATCCTCACTTACTCAGGATCTCTCTCTTAGTCTCCTCTGCCATTGCAAACAGCTGAGCAGTTTTGACTGGCTATGTGAGCTTCTGCATCATCAGCATGAGGTGGTGGAACCACTCAGCAAAGTTGGGGTCCTGTTTCTTGTACAGGCAACCCAAAACAATCCAGGTGAAGGAGATGAAGGTTTACTTCATTTCTTTAGAGAAATAACATCTCCCTTTTCCACAGTCCAGACTATTTCCATAGTGCTTGAGATTCACTGAAAAATGAATGCTATGACTAACACCAAAAAATTAAGCTTTCAGCCAAAAGACTTCATTTTCAAAAAAAACCACCTGAGTTTTCCACTGAAAACATACAGATTTTTCAAACAGCCTTATCTGTTAAACACCACTAAGGATTGGTTTTCTGTCTGTTATTGGATTTCTTAGTCCTGGCCTAAGTATGTGGCCTAAAAAAAATCCATACTATTGCTATGGAAAAAAAAGTAAGATTGTGTTAAGCGTGTATGGTAAGAAATATTTCAGTTCCCATTAACTAAATTAATTTAATCACAGTGAGAACATGAAGAAAACAACTAAGAAGTTGGTGAAACTCCCCTTTTGGCACTGGAAAGTCCATTTCCTCCATATACATTTCTTAATATGTATGAGAGGCAGAAGAAATCTTTGCTGGCAGTGCTTCACTTCAAGATAAAAATTAAAATGCTGCAGTGCACAATGGCAAAAGTGTTTCACAAAAATTCCTGTTGAGCAATTAGAAAAAGGATGTATTATTCGTCTCAGATCATAACAGTAGCTTGATTTCCACTTCAAAAAGTAATTCAGAACATTTCAAACAACAGCTATTATGCATTTTAAATTAAGCAAGTCTGAGTAAGTTGTGACTGAAAATTTGACAGAGCTAATCCAGAGGCTCTCTGGACCACCAGTATTATTTAGACAAATTTCACACTTCTAGGAAATATTTCAGAGGACTGAGGTGAGGAAAGAACTAATACAGCATCCACTTTTCACTGAGTAGGTAGACTGATTTAAATCGACATAGCAGGAAACTGAAAGAAAATAATAGAATAACCCATAATTTTTGATCATTCCAGGACATAGAAAGTAAAACTAATTGAAATTACTAAAGCTTATAAGAAATAGAGCTGGTCAGATAAAACGGACTCCTTATACTGATCAGCTAGAATTAAAAATTGGTTGAAGACAAAGCCAACACACATGTAGTATTTATACCGTTGATGGACATTTAAAAGTGTGCCACATGACAGACTGAAGCCAGATTTATACAAAATTAACTGGCTGGTATGAAATACATTGCAACTATGGTTTCTGGAATGTACACGGACATACATTAAGCACAATCTTCTATTCTTATTTTAAAAATTGCTTCTTTACTATAACATTATTTAATATTATTTTCAATAATTGAAATACAAGATAAAGTTACCTTTCAAATCTCATCTAAAGATGAAAAAGTTTCAAAGGAGAGAAGCAGAGAAAACTAACAAATACAACTGACCACTTCCTAAACCAGCTTGCTTTGCCTTCTGGCTGCAAACTGTATTCAAAGGAATGTGGAAACATACAGGGCAGGGGTTCACCAACCACAGAAGCAACAGGCACAGGGATTATTTGTACTTCAAATCTGATGTCATGGCCAAGAATGTGATAAAAATGAGGTGGAGTAGTGTAGGGAGAGTTAATACTGTACAATTCTTTTAGCGGTCCTGTTTTGCTATTAGTGTTCCAATTAAAAATGCATTTAAATTATTGTAAAGGATCCAAAGAAGAGTGCCACAGAGGATCCAGAGGACTTAAGTCTATTTACTTATTTAAAAAAAAGAAAGCTGAAGAATGACTTGTTCAGTTTGTAAATACCTACAGTGAGAACAGGGTCACACCATGCACTTCAGTTTAGCAGACAATAGACAAAAGATCTGATAGCTGGATATAGAAAGATGACAAATTCAGCCTCAATGCAAGAGGCACGTGTTAATTAGTAAGTAATTATACTTTAAACAATTTGGGTGGATTCTTAATTCTAGGAGCTTTCAAATCAATGCAGGATGCTTTTTTCTAAGAACACCCTTAGTTCAAACAAGAATTTAAGTCTTGGAAACTGTGCTCAGCAAGAGAGCAGACTGAACACATGGTGTTTCCTTCCGCCTTCCAAATCAGATTACACTGGAACTGTTGTATTTTTCTCATGGAAATACCTCAAAGGAGGTAGATTTAAAAAGGGAAGAGAAGTGGGCATGAGCATTTTGGACACATAGGACCATGCAATACAGGTGGGACTATATGGCTGCATTACACTGCTACCTGAAAGAAGCATCACCTAGGTACAGCAAGAGTGCAAAATTGTGTAGGCAGGGAGGGACCCTACATTTTTGTACTACAAATTATGAAAATTAAAGCAGTAACAGCATGCTATGTTCAGTCTAGCGGATGCCAGAAATTTTGCATGCCAGGAGATTGCTCAGCCCAAGCCTGCAGGGGTACTGTTCCTTTCAGACTGTTTTTATCATGAGAAAGAAAAACAAGACAGATGCAATGCACCTGAAAGAAGAAATTCTCCCTTTTGGCCTCAGGGAAATAAAGGTGAAGAGGCTTGACATACTGCAGATAATCTTAACCATGTAAAGGAAAAGGTAGTCAGAAGAGACAGAAACCTGAGAACTTCCTGCTTGCATTGTATCCATACTTTGGTCAACATAAAATTTGCAAACGCTGAGTTTCTAGTCTCAGGAAACAAAATTATTCCAATTGATGGCACTCCTTTTTGAATATAAGGCAATGAGATTCAAGTTGTCTTGTCTGGTGCCAAGTAAGAGCTTTGACCAGAATCTCTTGTATCTTAGGACAAGATCTCATGCCACAAGGCTGCTGGACGTTTTGAGCATGAGTGCCTATTCTCCCTGCAAGAGTCATGTTTGAACAAAAGACAGACCATGTAAAGACAGCCACATTTTGAAGAAATGTGTTTTGGTGAAAAGCTGGTATACAGATTTAGTTGGAGAATTTTCTTTAAGAGAAGAGTGTAACATTTTTTACTCCAGTAATTCTTTCAGTAGCCAAGATTCTTACTTCACAATTTCAAACTTCTGCATACCCAGCTGACAGGATTAAGACACAGCGTAGGAGTTCACTCTGCACAGACAGTGAGCATAATGTACAGCCATCATGGAGACAACAGCTTAGAAATGGAAAAATCCTTCCAGGTTGTTCATGACAGATCTATGGCAGCAGTCACCCACGACAATATATTTTTAGAGTTCTGTACAGCCTATTTCTATTCATGCTCCTCCCAGAGATCCTTTAATTCATAGATACTGTTAAAGCTCACGTGACTCTCTTCAGAGAGATACATCATAGTATCACTTTTGTATCTGCTCTTCCCCACATGGGCAACATGCTGCTGTGGAGCTGTATTTAAGGCATGCTTTGGAACCAGGGACTTTGCAGTTCAACAGCACTAAATAACCCACAAACTTTTCAAGTATATACTTTATTTCATTTATATTTCACAGTCAATTTCTGTAAAGTTTTAGCAAAAAGGTCATGTTCCATAACAGAGGTGTTAGGCTACTGTATTCAGAGCTAGCAACGGGCTTTGAAAGTACAGAAAATATTTACATTCCAACTAGAACAGCAGAATTTCAAAAAGACATAGTAAAATTAATCAAAAATACCAACATTTATTAAAACTTAATACAAAAACCAGTCTGTCTGACCCATCAAGCTACCTCACTTGTAGGTTGTTAGCAACAGCTGAAGCTGCAGCAGGCCATCTGACTGATTAGATCAAGGCAGCTGTCTTCAGCTAACTTCCTAATACCAAGTCTTGCTGCTTCGAAGATCAAAAAACCCTGTGAATTCATTGCTTAAGTTTCCACTCAGAGGCTAACATTTCTGTTCAAATCTACTGAACCACTCTCAGATCCGGCCCAGAAGCTGGACTTCTCCTGGTCCTGATGAAGTCAACTGATTTTCCGAATGCATTTCCAAGCTAACCTATTTTATTACATTGCAGCCAAGAAAGGAAAGCCCTTATTGTTTTAAAGCTTTATTAGGGCTCCCAGGAATAAAGGCAACTAAGAAAACTGAACACTACGGTAACTGATGACATATTTATCACCAGAGACCCTCAACATCCTTCTTTTTTTAGAGATGTTGAGTTAAGGTTTCCCATTATCTAGTGATATGCTTCCTAAGGAGCCCCAGATTTAAGTATGAGTTCCAGAGTGGATTTTTCTAGTTCAGTAAATAATATTTAAATCTGGACTGATGCCCAGTAGGAGATTTGTAACCAGCTGCTGGACTTCATTCACAGATTTATTGAACATATATTTATACAAATTACACCAGCTGAAAGGCCCATTAGCTGTAAGCACACCCACTTCAGCCCACCCTCCATACTGTCAGGGAAAAAGTACATATGGTATTATAAGGACTACAAGAGATTTACACCAGCCAAGTCTCCCTAAGTCAAAGGGTACTGCCCTGCAAAGCAAGTTTTTCATTGCTTTATACTCTATTAGAGCAGTGGAAACAGAACGGAGAAAGTCACTGGTAGACTCATTTTTCCTTGTCTCAAACAGCTACAATTGGACTTCATTTTTCCTGCCTCCTTTTCATCTCTAGGTACCCTGAGCCCATCATCTTGTTTTCTAGGACAATCGCTTCCTAAAAATACATATTCTGAACTTCAAATTCTCCTCTCTATTTAATAGGTAGAATAAGAACTTTAAGGAAAGTAGGAAAAATACCCTATGCACTTTCCCATGCCTCACACCTCTAGACCTATTACATGTATTTGATCAATGGAGCTGCCTCCTGTCCTTGTAAGAAGTTCAGATGAAAACAAGATCTTCTTTCATAAATGGACTAAGGTACCATCACATCTATCCTGCCAAATGTCATTTGGTGCAGATATCACAACTGATAGATTGTGTCTATACTGGACATGTCCTACATTATTTCATTGCACTGTGCTGCCTACTGGGTTTGCTGGCTGAGTTCTGACATTGCCAGGCTGTGAGTTATGAGACGCAGCAGTATCACAACTATTATCAGGTATATTAAAAAAAAATGAATGCCAGAACAGAGTCTACAAACACTTTTAAACAATTCCCATGTACTGCACCAGTCTTCAGCAGGTAGGCAGGATCCCATGAAAGGCATGGCTACTAGTCTGCTACATCTCCACTAGAGCAAACCCTGCCACATTTCTCTCCAGGTCCATGCTTATACAAATAGGACTCACGCCTCAACTTTTTAAGACATGTAAAGCATTTCTTTTCATCAGTGTAAAAAGGGTGAAATCTCTTACAAGAGAAAAGTCCCTTACAATTTCTCTAATCCATCTATTTCAGGAAGGACTACAAAAGTATTCTCTACAGTCTTCCGCAATACAGATTCTTGGAGGCATCAGAAAATGTAAAGGTCTAGTCACAAATTAGCAAGACATCCACTCTACTTTCAAGTTTCCTTTTTAACAATCTGAAACAGATGATAAAAGGAATCAAATAGCTAGTCACCTAGACAGCATGAGTTTTTGAAAACATTGTCACACAAAAAAAGAACATACCACAGGCGATCCAGATTCCTTAATGTTCTTAGACAAAACTCTTCTCAATTTTCTACACAAACTTCCTCTGGAAAAAATCCCTTCAGACTGCAGGGAGTGATGTAGTTAAGCATCTAGATAACTACAATGAAATAAATGTAAACCAGCTTTTGTAACATGACTGCTGTGGCTCTCCACTAGCAAGGTCAGTATCTTATGCACACTGTGGTGTTAGCAATATCTCAAGGCAAGCAGCCTAGGAATGCTATCAATCTATATGAAGGAAAAAAATGTTTTGGAGTTTGTTTTTTGAAGTTCAAACTTAGATAAAAATTTTAGCGGGTTTATCCAAGCTGACACAGCTCCCACCCTCACTACATTCATCTGATTACTCTAAGTAAAAAAAAAAAAAAAAAA
>LXPA01012007.1:0-26350 GCA_001655095.1 Phylloscopus trochiloides viridanus
CGGGCCGGCCACTCTGCAGAAGGGGCTGTCCGCGGCAGCCTTGGCCTCTGAGTTCATTTGTTTGTTCTGCGAGATCAGGAGACCTGTGAGAGGTCAATGCTGGGAAGCCAAACGTGTCTGTGTTGTCTGAACGGGTTTTGTCAGGAGAGCCGCGGTGCTCAGGGCCGTGGGCAGCGGCGGCCGGCCTGCCTGTGCCTCCTCAGGCACCTGGCGAGTGAGGACAGCAGCAGCCGTGGTGCCCAAACTGAGGCTGGTTCTGCTGCTGCTGCAGCGAATTACCATCTTCTTCACATCTGATTTCTAATTCAGGCGTTTTACTAACGCTTGGCACTGTAATGGAAAGCACGGTGTAAAGAAAAGAAAGCTAAAGATACTGCTCTTAATGACAAATAGGTAATTTGTTTAACTCTCATAGAAACCTCTTATGTAAAATTTCTTCTACTTTTCCTGCCTTAAAAGGATACTTTTAGAGTAATATCTGCCTGATAACTATTTTGGCGGATAACATCTTACTACTTTGTCTGTTGTACATAAGGCTGCAGAGCTTGTAAAGATTTTACATTGCTTAATTAAGTGTCTCCAGGATGTGAAAAAACACCATTCTCAACCTAGTTTGTGGTGCCTAGGAGTTGTGAAAACAGAGCACTGAGACTTTGGTGTATATGAGATAAAGAACTGGTTTGCAAGCTTTCGATTTGCTTTCTCCTATTATTTGAATATACTAAGATATTTAGATTATGAACAATAGTTAATAGTGTAAATTTAAGTTTGTAGGAAGAAGAATGCACATCGTGTTCCTTCTAGTGTTAACAGTAGAAGTGGATTTGAGTGACATGAGAAGTTTAACAATGAGTTTTTAACAGAGTCCACATAACTTAATGTTGAGGTGTATGAATGCCATTGGGATTTTACTTCACAGCATTTCTTTTCCACTTCACTCTCTAAACTGCGTATTAGCGATTAAGACCCTGCAGTGGTTGGGTACTTGAGTTGAGGGAGGCCCTTAGTCTGCATACTTTTCAACTGAAAGTTCTTAATTATAATCGAGGCATTTTTTCGCAGGGTCTCAATAACTGTAAACGAACATTTGAAGAAGAAAATGAATGAAATTGGAAGATAAAGTGAACAAATGTTGCCATAGTGCTGAAGGTTCTGTGGTATTTTGTATACATCTGCTTTTAAGTGGCATAGCTGTGGCTTCAGTGCTTCTGTTACTGATAGTGCGTGTTATTTTAGGGAAATCTACCTCCTGGCATGAGAAGAATAACGTAATGCATGTGAGAATAAAGAATGTTGCTGGTAAAACTTCTTCCTCCTTAATATAGATGCAATGGACATGTCTAACTTACATAGTTAGAGGATTAAAATACTCATACTGCTTTGGGACAACAATCTAATTACTATCTTCTGCTGATTTTATTTCTTAAGGAGAAGGGAAAACTATTGTGAAATTTCTTAAAAGTAAGATGGAAAGATTTTCTTTGTGTGCAACTTTCTGGTGGCTCTCCAAAACACGTGTAAGGAAGGGGAAAAGGACTTTCTGTGGCATCTTTGAACTCAGATTCCAGTTTTTAGTGTGAGAATATGCTTTGTTAAAAAGCTTCTAGCTGTCTGTCTCCCGTATCACATATTTGGTATGTATTTTATGACTAGCAAATACTAAGATTTCATTAGAGCTTTTTTTTTACCATCCTGATTGGTTAGATTTTGACTGAGCTGCATTATGGCAAATGGTTTTCTCCAGATAAAAGTTATTAATTGGCCTAATGCACTTGAATGCCAGTATTTCTCCCTGCCCCCTATAGGAATGGTGTGGGTATGTGTGAAGTGATACTATGTTTAGAGGGGTTAAGGACAAAGTAGCTCCTTTGGTCTTACAGTTGTGTTTCAGTGGGTGCTTTGTGTCAGAAGTCGGGGTTTTGAGCTATGCCATGTGTTTGCATTGATATATCATATGATAAACTTCATCTTGGGAAGTTCTTGTAAGAGCTAGGCATTGGCTAAAGGAAAACCAAATGACTTCAGGTTTGATAGCAAAATAATTGTGCACTCTTATCAGCAGTTCTAAAAATATTCGACTATGTTTTTGGACAGAAAGGACTTTATCCAAATCCTTCACATATGAGCAATGCCTGATTCTGTAAGGAAGAGCTAGGGGCCTTAATTTCAGTTTAATAACGTAAAATATCCTGCCTATAAGGTGAAACTGGAGCATGTTTCTGGGTGAAAAACGAATGGGAACCTCTTTTTATTCTGTAAGACTTTATATGGGTAAACTTTGTCACCCTGGTGAACTTCTTAGTTGAGAAGAATAGGACATATAAGCAAATGGCCATCACAAATGCTGCTGCTGCTTTTTGTGACGAAATTGCTGTGATCCTTTAAAAGGGTATTTGTAAACCTGTAGGCTTTTTCATATGAAAAATAACTTCCTAATGAAAAAAAGTAATTCAAAATATTAATTTTAACTCCTTTGCCACTCTTTCCCAGTAGTTTGTAGTTGTGAGATCACAAGCAGAATGCAAACCATTTGAAATACATTTTTTGTGAGATTTCTACCTACAGCTATTAATCTTTCATACTATTTTCAGGTTTACATGATAAATTAGCATGCTCTCCAGACTAAGCTGTCCCTAATTGCCAGTGAGAACTTTAATGTTTTTATTTAAGCCTGGTGTAGTTATGTGCCCATTAGCTCTAGGAATGTACAGCCCTAAGAGAGACTATTGCACATAAAAGGCTAATGTTGAGGTTTCACTGTTGTTCCTGGAACAGAAGAACAGAAGTGATCTGTGACTGCCTCTTTTGGGTTTTGGAAGCCTACTGAGTGCAGCTCTGCTTGTGGTATAAGCTGACCTAGCATTTAACATGTTTAACGTGTACCATGCCATCTCCTGCATCACCATGGTGAGTTGGATCAAAAAATGATCTAGCTGGATGTAATCCATCCCTATCTTCTGTCCCCTCCGCAAGAGTTTGTAATTTTTTGGTGGGGAGAAGGAAGAGCGAAGTTCATATGTGTTCTAGTTCTTCTGCTAAAATAAAAGTCTTTCACAACACCGAGCACTAGAAGCACTGAAGGTTTGGCCAGGGAAGTGGCACAAGACAGTGTCTCATTTGAGGACTGAAGTCTGTAGGATTGATGAGAGAAGCTGAGGATAGAAGATGGAGAAGAATTCCTCTTTGGTGGGGACAAAATGAAATAATAATGCTACTTTCTAGCACTTTAGTGATGTTTACATATCACATTTGGAAGAAGTCTTTGAGAAACACAGTATACCATAACAGCGACAGCAAGGGTTGAACCTGCTTCAGATCATGTTGAAAAACTTCTTACCTGTAATGTGGGAGTATTTCTTCTGTTAAGTAATGAACAAAATAATGGCTCATATCTGTTAATTCAGCATCTTGAATTCAACGTATAGAAGTCTGTCATTTAAAAGAAATCCTTAGTATTTTACTTTTTTGATTTTTTTTTTGTTTAAAAATACTTAAATCATTTGAAAGGCTAAGGCTCTTCTCTTTAGCTTAGGAAAGAAAGTTTAATTGCTGGTTTATTGCCAAATATAAAAAAAATTAAGGTAGTTTCCTAGTGTATGTTACCCTTGCTGGGGTAGTATCTTTCTAAGCACTGTGTGCCTAATAAACCACTGTTCCCTTAAAGAATTTACCTTCCCAGTGATCAAGTCTTATGCTTTATGGACATATAAGATTTTCTGCTTTTTTTGGGATGATGAAATGATAGGCATTTCATGTTTCCTTTATTTAGAAATAAAACATCTCCTGTTGGTAGCCCAGCCTGTTGCATGTTTTTGGAAAATCCCTCAGAAAACCTATTGTCTGTTCTAACATAGCATGCATGGTTCCGTAGCATATTGTTATTTTTGTAACTGAGCATTTATAAAGAGGGACATAGAACATTTATAAAGAGGAGTTTGTGATTGTTATCAGGTCTGGCCACACACAGCTATGCAAATAATTTCCTAGATTTTTTCTAAATATTGCCCTGTTACACGGTAGTTACTATTTGCTGTTGAGTAGCCCAAGGCACCTTCAGAAGGTGTTCTATTGTATACTGGGTTTCCTGAAATAAGAATTGTAATGCTGCTTCCATAGTATATCTCCATCCTGTGGAACGTTTTTCCACTTTGTCTTGCTGATTTTATCATGCTTCTTCACTTGGTTCTCTCTTACCATTCTCTCACTGTGCCTCTGGTTGTCCCAGATGGTTTCAGAATAAATTCTGAACTACTCCCATACTATGATTGTACTTCCCATTGAAAACTGTGATACTGAGCAATTGTATGAATTTATTTATGTCATTGTTAGTGTTTCTATATTTCTTTATAACATTTTGGGGATCAAATGTTGCAGCTGTTGGTGTTCTATTTTCTGTGAAATTGGTAATGTCTGAACTTTGACTAGTACAGAACTGTGGACANGTTGTTTGTGTTTCTATATTTCTTTATAACTTTTTGGGGATCAAATGTTGCAGCTATTGGTGTTCTATTTTCTGCGAAATTGGTAATGTCTGGACTTTGACTAGTACAGAACTGTGGACATTCCCAAGCACACACCAAGGCAGCTCAGACCTGCTAATGGGATCTGTGACTTGATTCACCTACTTTTGCTGGTACTCCAACAGCTGGTTATAACAGTGGAAATAAGAGGCATAATTTTCTAAAATAGTTTTCCCCTTCTGAAAGGCTGCATGTGAGAAACTGCAGTATTGTTGAACCTACTTTGCAGGCACTGTGCTTTTAGTGACATAAGTTGGAAGATTGGTGATGTGCTGAGACCTGTGCCTTTGCTTCTAATAGCAGATGCTGTGCCAAAGAGTTGTCTGGCAGGGGGATATTTTTGTTAGAGATATTTTGAGGGCAGTTCTGAGAGATTAAATGGACTTGAGAAAACAGATGAAGCGCCTCCAGTCCCTCTCAGTCCCTCCAGCCAGAGGCAGTGGATGAAGTAATC
Organism: Phylloscopus trochiloides viridanus; assembly: GCA_001655095.1. Taxonomy (NCBI): domain Eukaryota; kingdom Metazoa; phylum Chordata; class Aves; order Passeriformes; family Phylloscopidae; genus Phylloscopus; species Phylloscopus trochiloides. The sequence goes on from LXPA01012007.1 coordinate 4,975, forward strand.
ACCAGGTAAGGCACTCCATCTTTCTGGATTCTCTACTGAAAAAGGCCAGATTTGGGCTAGTACATACCTGTCTATGTTACTTAGTAAGGTACAGTTTTAAGTTGAAGAGCTCACAGAACTACAATACCATTCCCCGTGGAAATACTGGAAAAGAGACATGTTTGCAGTCACCTCTTTAGGACAGAAAAGGCTTGTGGGGCAGTCAAAGGAATATGAGTACTGTGTTCTTCTTCATTGTGAATTAATGCAATATTAAAAATTGGTAATGATGGCTGTGAGGTAACTTAGCTGTGAGTTCAAGGCTGACAACTTCAGGAGAAAGTGTTCAAAGGAGTTCTGCATCCTGTTCTTCCATATAATTGTTTTTTTACTTAGGAAGATAGATTGAGTTATTTCAATAATGAAATACCTGGCAGGTTTTTGTACTGTGCTTAGCATTCTAAAAGGAAAAGTGGTAACACTACTGGAAATCAGAAAAAACTACATTTTGATGCCTTTATTTACTCTCTGCTAAGGAACTAAAACAACAGCATTATGGCATAAAGGCATGTCAGTGTTAACTTTGTTTTTCTTGTCTGTTTTTTACTTCTGAGCATGGCAAAGGTAATTTTCAAATCTGCAATATACTTCTGAAATCCAGTGATTAGAAGTTCCTACGTCTTTTTATTTTTTTTTTAATTAGCTCTCACTGGAGGCTAGTGTATATATACTACCTATCCAAAACACCTTGTTAAATTACATAAACTGTGGATTTAATATAACAGATGACACAATTGCTTCCAGTTTATCATGCTTGCCAAGGGAAGCTGAGAATTCCCCATCCCTCAGAGTGTTCAGAGTCAGGTTTGATGCCTCTCTGAGCAACCTGCTTTAGTGAAAGGTGTCCCTGCCCATGGTGGCAACATTGGATCTAAATGATCTTCAAAGTCCCTTCCAAGCCAAGCCATTCTATGGTTCTGTATACATGTGAAGTGAAATAAATTGTAGAATTTTTTTTCTTCCATATTTCAGAAAACTGACATATTTGAAGCTAGCTTGTTTTTTTCTTTGCATAGCTTTGTATTGCCCTAGGCTGTTGAAGTTAGGGACATTTGAGCAGTTCATGAAGAGGTAATTTCCATATCTACTGACTGGCAACGATGAGTCACTCACTGCCAGACTTATTCTGGCCAGACTGGTCTTGTCCACTAATAATGAGTGCCTTCCCTCAAATTCTTGCTTCTCCTTAGGAAATAGATGGCTTTTGCATATGGAATCCTCCATGAATTATCACTTCAGTGGATCAAAAGACAGTCTTTTTGTGTAACTGTGTGCAATCTGTAGGTTTTGTCACTTATCTAAAGTGTATTTAAACCTTGTCAAAGCAGTATTAAAATAGTGGTAAGAGCTTTGCTTGAAATCTGTTTATGTATCTGAAATACTAGCCTGGCAAGCATAATGAGAGTTCCATGCTGTAGAAAAATAGCTGAACTAGTACGTGGATTTGCATTATTTTTTCAACTGGAAATAAAAGATAAAAGACTGAGTGAAAGGACTCCAGTGTTGTGAGAAGCATCTGAAATTTGGCCAGCTGGCTGCAGCCTTTCATAAATATGTACAGACTCTTAGCTGCAGTCTGGGGGACAAGCAGTATCTTTTTCAAACTCTCAGCTTCATGTGGTGCTTAAGCCCATCCATTGTATTGGAATCGCCCACTCCCCTGAAAACCTCTGGCTCTGTGGAGCTGATGTGTTCAAAGCCCAGCCTCTTGAGAACTGTGGCATTCAGAGAAGTCTTCACCCACTTAGGAGAGAAAAGCAAACCTCTTTCCTTGCTGGAATTGGCCCAGCTGATTCTTTATTCACCCCCCAGCTCCTCACCACTTGACCTTTTAAGTTCTGGAGAACTCAAGTCCCTCCATTTGGCATTCCTATCAGTAATTGCCTGTATCAAAATAACTGCTAATGCTGGTTATAGTTGTTATGCCCAGGCACTTCCCTAAAGATACCAAGTATCGGTACTCATGGAAGCATTCCTGTTGCACAGATTTGTATGGCTCTGTGTTGGGAGTATGCTGATAATCAGGACATCAGTGTTACTGCAGGATGTGCCCGTGAGTGTCAGGGACTGGCTTCATATTGAGTGTTTCTGTGTTACCAAGGGATTATTCCATTGCTATAGTTCAACTTTTTATGGCTATAATTTAAGAGCATACTTTTACCATACAGGTATTGTTTGCAGATGTGTCTGCAGACAGCCCAACTGCATCCGTGTGTCTTTTATTGTCTCTAGCATTCAGCATATTATTGTTGTCCTTACTTTGCAGTATCCTTGTGTCATTATGCTTTCAATAACATTACTGCTATAATAATTATTATTCAAGCTTTCTGGTACTGATAAAATTCATCATGAGTAGCTAGAAGTCTAGGGCAGTGAAAGAATTAATAAGATAATTAAATTAAGAAGTATTTGGAAAGAACCTTTCTATCACTTTGGCCCAGTCTTTGCCTTCCTTCTTCATGTCCACTTTCTATATCTGGTTAGAGTTTAAAGTGACAGCTGACATCCTTTTTTTATCAGCTTGCTGTTTAATTCTGAATACTAATTTGTGTTGAAACATATGTAAAACTTAAGTGCTGTTTTGATAAAACAGCTTTTGATGATTTTGAAGTGTTTATGCAAACCTTGTGCATAATTGCTGTAAAACTGTAAAGAGTGTGGGGATGGGTTCTTAGGTTCCTTAGATTAAAATGCATATATTCTCCATTTACTTCTGTAGTGGCTTTTCTCTAAGACAATCTTATTTTCTTCTTTTTTTTCTAATATATATAAAATACATAGATGAGAGACAGTATGGAGTATATAAATCTATCATATATATAATCCTATGAAATATAAATCTGATCTGTGTATATATTCCTCACCCTCATTGTCTGTATTTTCTGATGTAATATAGGACTGATCTTTCTTGGACAGCAGATTGAAAGGCAGTGGCATTTCATTTCACTTTCAAGAAGGTGCAAAAAGACTTGAGAATATAAAGGAATTTGGAGGTATGAGAGCAACTGGACAGAGATTATGCTTATGCATCTCGCTTTCTGCAAAGTGAAGGGGGAAATCCAGTTTAATTATTTTTTTTCCCCTTGAATCTTTTCCCTGTGTATCTTTCCTCTTTCAATATTTCTATTACCTTATTTTCTGGATACATTGTTGTTCAACATATTCAGGACGATTGCATGAATAGCATATCTGTATCTTCATTGTAATATTTCCATTTCTTTGCATTAATTCTACGGAGGGCTTGGGAGGAATGAGAAGTCTCTTTTTGCAAAACATGGAATTTGCAATGGGTTTTAAATATACAAAATCTTAATCAACAATTGATTATGTTAGAGTTGATATTGATCATTCATTCTAAGCAAAGGATTTCACTAATTCTAAGAAGGATTTAGAAATTTAGAGTAAAAGTCAAGGGATAGGATGTGAAAACAATAGAATCTTATTCTGACACATTAAATAGACAAAAAATTGCCTTAATAATGAAACAAAGCACTATGATTTTTGGCTCCTTCAGCATTTGAATGACAGATGTAAATTGGGGAGAAGATTTTTTTTTTTGGACGATGTAATTAAAAAGTTTTTATTATTTCAAGAAAAGAGGACTAATATTTACAAAAGCTGAGTCCAGCCATGTCCTTCCGTTGTCTGCAGTAAAACTAATATCTCACAGGGTTTTATTCCCAAGCTGAAGGACAAAAACACTATACCCTGTCTCCTGACCAAAACACTCTTGAGCACAAGCATATGATCACTTTCTGAAGATGTGGTTTTTTATGTGGCACACAAAATAGCTTGTATGAGGATCTGTATTTTTTGAAACAAAGCCATAATGTCAGTTTTTTTGTATGGTGGTGTTGGGTGAAGTGTTTCATTGGTAGAATCTTATTTCAGCTGCACTCCTAGTGAGAACTTCAGAGCCAAGGTTTTTCAGCATCTGATTTGTCAGTAAACCTTCAGCAATGTGCACTCTTAAAAAGTGTGAAAAGATATTTTCCTGGCAAAATACCTCCAATATAATGATATCCTTGATACATTGAACATAGTGAAATCCTATGAACTGAGATGACCATAACACTAAAATGCTTTCCCATAATCAAATTAGTGCCTTTGAGAATATTGAATGTCTTAGAGTTTGCCCCTCTCCCTGCCCCTGCCCCCGCTTTTTTTTTTTTTTAATTTAAACCAAACAAAAGACCCTTACAAAGCCCTCCTCCTTACCTGAGATTAATTTAGGCTGTTTTAATAGATTTTTAGTCAGAGTAGCTATTTTATATTAAGTTTGTTGATTCTGCTAACAAGTCAAACTTTTGAAGATAAGTACCTAATAAATAGTTTGATGTTTTATGATGAAGTGAGTAGATCTTGCTGTCCAATTTGATGATTTCAAACTGTGTGTAGTGGGATTGAATGAGTATGTTTTTGAACTCCATTTCACTTAGAAAGATGGCATTTCAAGAGTAGATATATATTTGCTGTTTGAAGACTTCCTGTCATAAAATGACCTTTTGGTGTATAAGCATTTAGTAGGAATTGGAATGTTTTGTAAATTTACTGTCTCTATTTTTATCAAAACAAATATTTTTTTAAAATGCTTCTGGGTATCTCTCCCTTAGCTGTCCATATTGTTATCCAGTGTGCTAATTGCCACTGCTGCTGCTGGTTTGAGTGAGGGCAAAACTTGCTGGTTTGAGTGAGAGCAAAACTTGCTCTCAGAGCCTCTTTAGGTTTAAAGTTAACTTCAGCAGGAGTGTATTTAATATTTTTGTTTGATCAAGCTATAAAAAACACCCTATAAAATTTCTGGCATAATGCTTGATTTATAGCTGTAAACAAGGGCTTATTGTCTGTGTGGAATGTGTATGCAGTAGTCTGGGTGTTTTTGGCTAAAAGTACCAGAATGCCTTACTTTCTAGTGGGCTAGTAATATTTATTCTAGTCCTTAAACTGCCCCACAAACATGCATTCTGAGCCAAAAGCACAGGCTGAATGGCCAGAAATACCTGTCTAAGCTTACACTTAAACACAGCAGTGTTTATGACCTGTCAGGTCTGGTACAATCTTGAATTTTATCTTTGAAACTGTTCGATGGCCAAAACAGGTAAGGTTATGTAAAACCTTCTACACGGAATTCAGTTAGAGCTGCTTTTATTAAAAAACTTTGCATTTTGAGGAAAGATTTTGGAATGGTTGATGAAGTAAAATTTCTACCAGTCATAGAGGGGCATAAGAGGACTGGAGAAGTCACAGACGAGCTGTTGAAGTTAGCAAAGGATGTATGAGGTGTTCTACCAGCAGTGTGCCTGGCACTCTGGTGGGAGAGTATCACCCCAGGGATAGCCAGGGTAGCAACCAGAGCCATACCCAGCTCCCCCATAGCAGGAATCAGAGTTTGGAACATGAAGGTAAAGTACTCTTGATTTGCTTTGCGCCTTGAGCTGCAGAGATGGCATGTGTTTGCTTCTGGACAGGAAGGGACAGCCATCCCTTTGTCCAACCCAGGAAAACAATGGTACAGGATACTAGTCAGGCTTTTTGGTTATTCCTGAGGTGTGTTAGGTGAATTTGGCCTAAGGGCAAATTTATCTTGCAATCACATGGTCAGACATAGAGGAGAATATTAAGAATTACCTTCTAGAGAGTGTAAGAGAAGAAGAAAGGACATGTATGAGAGGATCAGTGCAACTTTTGCATTTGTGAGCTACCCACAGTCTTTCTGATCCCAACAAAAAGCCGGTGAGTATTGGGGAATATGGTTATTTTCAAGGCTGGCTTCACTAGTTTAACACTCTGAAAATGTACTTGCTTCTGATTCCTATTGCTTTTTCATTTAGCCTCTACAATGCCATTAAACCCTTCTCTCCTTTCTGATATGAAAAACCAGCATAAAACTGAAGTGTTGATTTAGCACAAAGAAATGATAAATCAAACAGCAAAACATTTAAAAGTATCCTCTTTGGTTTTCCTGTCTGTGCTTTCCAAACCATACTCTGAAAAATATGGTCTCGCTGACATGCTTGTGGGGGCATTTTTTGAAACATTTGTGGTTGCTGGAGCAACCCAAAGCATTGTTTCTACTGATTTTTATGTGCCTACTTAAGTGTGATTGCATAGTGCAGATGGCAAGGCAGTCTTAATATGAGAATTAAGAAAGAGAAATACATGATAAATTATTCACATAACAAGTTTAAAGAAAAAAAATGTGTGAAGGAAGAATGAAGATACTGAAAGATGTCTGAGTTTTTTTTTTCCTTGTTTTAATCCATAATAAAAAGCCCTTGGAAACTGAATGACTAAGGAGCATTAGTGGTGATTATGTGGAGGTTTTAAATATGTGCATGTTTTGGGGATGGAAGCTTGTGTCAAGCAAGGTTGCAGTTGAAAGCACATATTGTTTTGCAGCAAGTAACGATATGTAATAGATTTCTTAAACTGGTGCTATAAAATATTCATACAAGACAGTTGTTTTGATGGAAATGATGAAAAAAGGTTTTAAATGTTAAGTGAGATTGAAATTTTAGTTCTCAAGACTGAATCTAGGAAAACGGTAAACTTCTTTAGACTTACTTCTCATTATATATCTTAAAACAATGTGGAAATAAAAATAACACAATGTGCTTTTTAAGGATGAGAAAACCTGCTAAATGTCTGACAACATGACACTTAAGCAACAAAATCTGTCAAGTATTCATATAGCAGCAGGAATATGAAATAAAGTGATTGTTCCTAAATCCCTTTTACTTAATATATATTATTTGTATGTGAATATAAACATGAGATGGCACTCTAGAGGTAACTACTATGCAAAAGAACCATGTATGAACATCCTCTCAGATAGCCAGGAATTGATTTGGATGAGTTTTCTGGCCTTGATGGAATTGCTTGTCTACAAGCTCTGCAAATTCTGTTAAAATCCTTCAACCTTTGCTGTAACAGGTTGCACAATTAAATAGGGATCTAAATTAGCTTTTCTGTAGAAAAATGTCTAGTCCTTACCAATACAGATCAGGCAGAACTACCAGGTAGTTTAAAGTTTTACCGATGGGTAACTTAACAAAGTAGAGACATAAAACCATAAGAAGAGATTGTTCCTTTTTAATTTGATCAAAACCTTGTTACAATTAATTTGAGGAGTTAAAAAACCTGTGATGTTTAATGATCAAAATGCATTGATTTCAAACTTGACTAGTCTTGTTCTGTTGTGTAATTTCAGTTGCATCCTTCATAATATTTCTGTGGTATGTAATATATATGGCAATTTGATTTTAATCAACTGCATGCTGTCCAAGATGGAATGTGGGAATGTGGTGTATGCTAATGAGTTGTCTGTGTCTCTGTCCCAGGGAGACCCTCATAGAGGTTTTGAGTGTTCAGTTTGGTGTCAGAGCAAAGGATCTTGGTTTTGGGGCAATTTGTACGTAGAAAGAACTTAATGATTTGAGGATCATTAATAATTTTCTTAAGTTTATCACTGCTTCCTGTTTGATCTAAGTGCATGGTCAAAGTTAGCTAAAAGTATCACAACATTCCTTAAAAAATGTGGCACTCAAATTACTACCAAATGCAAAGTTTTTAGGAGGTCTATCATCTGAGATTGTTAGCGAATGTCAAAGAGTGTATGAATTAGTTGCCAAAGCATCCTTGGTAAGTGTAGCTGGTTTTCTCTGACAGCTTTTTTAGAAAACAAATAAGTTTGCTCTTTTCCAAACTATGATGAAGCTTATTGCAATCAGTACACATCTTAGTGCTATTGTTTTATTGTACACTGCTCCTTGACAGCAGTAATGATCTTATAAATGTAAAAGTTGGTTAGGCTTTGATTTTTTTTTTAATAAAAAATAGCCTGATCTAAAACAATGATCCTAAATTGCATTTCAGTACTCACTAAGCATCCTGTCACTGTAACCTCCAGTACTCATCACAGAGTGCTTGTTACAGGAGGTAGTTGTGTTTCCAAACTAGAATCAGACTCACATTTTGTACAGGGTAGTAGTTAAAGCATTAACTGGATTCTCAGCATTCTGAGTTTGATTTTGAGGTAGGCTTGTTTGATATGCAGGCTCATTTCAGGTGAATTTAGAATACTTTGGTGGTTTTTTTGGTTTTGGTTTTGTTTTTTTTTAATAAAGGGATTGGTTATGATAAGAAAATGTCAGTGCAGCTTGTACTTGAGAATTTCATGTGGTAAATGCATGTATTGCCAATTCTGGTGGCAGTCTGGTGACTAGTGGGTCTTATTTTATAATAGTTGGAATAAAACTATGCAGTGACACTGTCTTTTATGACTGGTTGATAAAGAGCTAAACTTTGTGTTGGTGTAAAAATGACTCTTGGGTTTGGTGTTTGTTTTTGGGGTTGTTTTCGGGGTGGAGGGGTGTGTGTTATTTCTGGGTTTTTTATCATGGACATCCAAGAAGAACATTTACTAATGCCAACTGCTGAAGTGACATTTTCTAATGAAAATTTAAGATTTGCCTTGAGTGGTCTAACAATCACTGGATCAACAACGTGCACATGACTTGCCTTATTTGTGTGTTTTGTGGACGTTTTCCTTTTTATGCTTTGTGAGCCTTGGCTCCGATGCTAGAATGAAAAACAATTTTATTGAGCTTTTTGCCATTTTACAGGTTAATTTGTGAACCACTGACTGAACAGAACAACTTTTACAGACTATAAAGGGCAGCCTTTAACATGGAGTAACAATCAAATAAAACTGAGTCTGTTGGGCAGAGCGATTCTCCCACATTTTAAATAGTCTGTATGTGAAGCAGGAGGAAGGTTGGGGCTGTTTCTGACCAGCTGTTTGATCCACAGCTCACTTATATTTCTGAAGTGCTGCATTTATGATGTAGGTTTAAGCATGAGTCTGTTCATGATGTGTGTTGTCCTGAAGTGACTACAAATAGAGATTTACAGGTCTTCTTTCTGTGTCATTTGTTCCATTGTACTTCACACAAAATAAGGAGAAGTTTCTTCTCCTGAAGTTCTGCAACCATCCTCGTCCTATAAAGAGAATCTTTATAGTTGGGCTTAAATGATTTAATGACATATTTTTAATTATTACTCCACATGGACTGTTAATTATTTAATAAATTATGTTCAGTATGCATTGAAATGAAACCTTTACAGAGTTAGGTATTTTTTATATTAATTGGAAGTAAGCTTATTAAACTAATATTTCAGAGGAGAGTGTATGTTGAGGAGACAGATGACTGTTTTGGGGACAGTGTATAATTTCTGCACAGTACCTCATAATAAAGTCATGCTATTAAAGACTTTCCACTGTTTAATGTGTATATGGACAAATATGTTATGCTTATTATTCTATTCCTTAAATAAGCAATAGTCTGTCAGTCTTAGGAGCTCATTGGCTATTTCAAGAATTTAACCTGCTTTTGACACTTCCATGGCTTTTTCCTGTGAGCAGCTTGAATGCCACTTACTCAGCAGTAAGTAAAATAAAATCAGCTTAGGAGAGCAGCATACAGTAAATTATGCTGGTAAGAGAAAAGGCATGTAAAATTGCTTGTAAGATGATAACCTTTCATAACATTCTTGAAAACAACCTCTCATATATTGATCTTTTCCCATATTTTTTTATCCCCACTGTGTCTGCAAATATGAAATGTAGTCTTTGAAGGAGTCTTACTTCTTTGTTGAAGACTTGCTATATTGATCTGAAACCACAGAACTGAAATTGATCATATTTTAACAGTGTTCCTTTTCTAATGACAATATATGGCCTTATGGTTAAGTGGAAAACTTGCTGCAGTATTTCTGTTACTGGAATTTGTGGACCAGTCAGGGAGGGACTTCACTAAAACTCCATATGAGATACTGCAAATGGAATACTTCACGACACCTGTGTGAATGGCTAGCAGACCTTTACAGACATGATTCATGGAAGCATACTGCCAACTTGCTTCAGAATAAAGTGATGGGAGAGGAAAGATACTGAATAATCCTGTATGAATGAATACAAATTTTTGTGGTTTCTTTTTCGTCTGGTGCTCCACTTATCACAGGCCAACTAACGAACACACTTCTTGTTAGTACAACTTTAGGTTTCTCAATAGTGATAAATATAAGAAACTTACCATCTCAGAACAAGAGACAGTTTCTCCCTCTCTCCTGCTCCCTTTACCAGATGATGAAATTAAAAGCTGCTGTGTAATAATTATTCCCCATGATAACTATGTTGGGGTTGTTGCAAAGCCTTACTGCTACTCTAAGAATGTTGTAAGTTTAATAAAGTCAAGACTTACAATTAATGAGAGAACTTTTCCCTCTCTCTGAAAAGAAGCGGTGAAAAATTTCATAAGAAAACATACACAAAGGCTTGGGGTGATTTTTTTTTTACAAAGTCTGGTTCTGAAAACAAAGGAAGTACAGAAGGTCGGAATAACAGTGTAGAATTTTTGATGCTTTCCAGTCTCACTTGTCATTTTACCTCTACTGTCATCAACCTGTTGCTTCAGAACTTGGCAAAGTGTTTGTAATCCCGCAGAGGAAATGAGTTTCAGTTACAAATACCATCTTAAGCTAATTTAGCCTGGGCACTCAAACAGACAGCACTGTATGTGCAGTAATACAATTACTGTATTTTCAGACATAACAACCTGCAGGGTGAGGATAGACAACTGAAAGATGCCAAGAGTCTGTGCAAGCTTGGCTTTAGGGAAGAATAGGAACTCTATTAGGTCCAAGTAATTTAGAGTCTGTTAAATTTACAGTCTCTGAACAGATTTTTCCATTTTGGAAACTGCACAATATAAATTGAACATTAAATCAACAAATAATATAGCTGTAGTCATGTCTGCATGAACCATGTTTTTAAATTCTTCTGTAGTGAAATTTATGCCAGGAAAATGGGCCTCCAATCAAACAAACAAACAGACAACCCCTTATAAAAAACACTGAAGTTTTGAAAACTTTAAATGTGCAAAATTGTTGTTCTTATCCAGTGCACACAAAAACCAGTTGGTTAATAATTTCACAAATGGTTGGTAACAAAATGAGTTGAGGATGATGCACTCTTGTGTACCATAAATTCTTGCAGGAGGTAGTGTTATCAGGAAAACACTAAGCAGATGTATTGTTGCATACAAATTATAAAGGCAAGTTAGGCACAGATTTAATGAAATGAGATAGGAGTTGGACTGTGAATTTGATATTCTTCCCCTTTATCATTGCCTTTGTACTGTTGTTGTGTTCATCCCAAAATAAATTGTTATTGTATGGTTTCACAGCACTTTCACTGAGGAAGGGCAGTGTTGCCACCACGCTGACTGAAACTGTATGGTCTCAAGATTGTAACATCACACAATAAAAGTTTTTCTAGCTGTAATTTCAGCTGTAAAATAAACTTGCTTGACCAGTCTTCAGTAAAGCCACATGGCAGGGTTGGTTTAAATCAGGGGGGTTTGGTGTCTTGTGAGGAGTAGACAGTTGTTAATAGTGAAACTGATTATCTGAAGTAGTCTTCTGCAATTGATTTCTTAAATTTCTAATATACTCACACTGGATACAGTGATACCGAGGGAATGCTTTTGCATTTTATTCAAGTGTATATGCATGTTTAAACCTAAATTCTAAAGAAGTCTTTTTAAAAGAACAAACAAAGAAAAGGTGCTGTTGTTTGGGAACAGTTTTCATGTATTTTGAACAGCAGAGTTTAAGCCACTGAGTGTTGGGGTTGTGTGGGCTTTTGAAAAATAGCCACATAGTGTGACCTCTGCAGGTATCTCCTCATTTACATCTGATTTCTGCTCCTTCTAATGCTGTAGAGAGAGGGCTGAATGAGATTTGTAACACTTTTTAGAAGTCTTTTTAGGTTGTAAACTAGCTAGGAAAAAATCTGAATCTTTTGAAGACTGTGATTAGAATTGTAACTTGTATATTTTACTGAACATTAATTCATAGCTGGAACTTGTGATATGTACTTTCTTGTTTTTCTAGAGATTATTATGCATTGTTTGATGATAATGAGCTTTTCAGGGGAAAAAGAATCTCACAATACCAGGTGACTGGGTAGTGGCAGGTGAAACTTGTCACTAAATGTATTAAGAGAAGAACAATCCCAGGTTTACATATGTTAAATTCTGAACTGGCTGTCCTCACTGAGGCAGGAGTTCCTGGGGTTACAGAAGTTCTCTCTATGGAAACTGCTGATCAATTTTCAACAATGGTCAAAAATGCATGTTAAAAACAAATGATGAACCACATGAAAATACTTTGTTTTCTGTTGGATGCAGCAGCTCTGCTATGTTGGCCTTTCTTGCCCTTCATTATGGAAAAGGTAGCAGATTGGAAAAGGTCTGTGACTACTGAGAAAAACTAAAGAAACGAAGCATCTCCCTATATGGGGAATGATTAGGTAGACCAAGGCTCAAGAGACTTGGGAAAACACGTCAGGAAGGGAATGGTAGGAGCCTGTAAGTGTGGATTAAGTGAGCAAGGAATCCCCATTATACAAGTAGTAGGAAACAATCAAAAATTAACTATTGCTTGATAGCCTCAGAAATGCTGAAACAAGCTGGTGAACTGTAGAACACAATGCCATGGCATGAAATGATCATTGAAATGCTTAGAAGAGCTAGGGATAGAAAAATCATTCATCTGAAAATTCATTAATCTACTAAGTTGCAAGTAGGTGGCTGATGTTAAGTACATCAGGAGCATATAACCTTGTGCTTGACCTGTTTTTGTCTTCTCCAGATGTCAGTTGGCCTTTGTCAGGATCAGGATATTAGAACCTTGTTCTGAACCAGTAAAACCCTTTAGGTAATGTATGCACCAGGACACTTCCCTTAAATACCACGTGTTCTTAATGCATCCCCATTCATCCTTTTCAGGGTATGCCTGACAACTCTTCAGCGTTGTGTAGATTTATAGATTTTACCTCTTCAAAAGGCAATTAAAGACTTTCGTTTATCATTAGTCACTTAAATTTCAAGCCAGATCTAGGAAAAGTTTTGCCAATCTGTTTCTTCCAAGAAGGCATGTAGTTTTGCTTTGAAAATATCATCAAGAAAGGAAGCATTTTCCTTGTTCATTTGGAGCCTTTCAGTATTTTGAAATAAAGCCACAGTTTCTCAAAATCTGGGGATGGTTGGTCTCGTGTTACAGCTACTGGATCTTATTGAGTTCTCTGTACTGCCTCCTCACCAGCCTGCAGTATTTTCCCCTGTGAAGGTACTTACATCCTGTAATCATCTCACTTCTCAACCTCTCTTAAAAACTGAACATGTTGAATTCCCTAAGCCTCTCATTGTAAGGTACCTTTCTGATTCTTGAATCATTTTTATGGCACTTCTGCACCCTCATAGTTTTCCACCAACCACTTTAAAATGTGGACAAAAATAGCATGGAGTGGTTCAGTAGCAGGCTCCTCCCTGCCATGCACTTCATTGTTTTTCCTCTGTTTTGCCCTCCTGACCCATCAGTAGATGCTGTTGGTGATTGCTTATGCAGCTGCAGATACAGTTGAAATGGCTGGTTGTGTCAGCAAGATGCCATGTTCTGACATTGCCCAACTTTTACTGAAATCAAATAGCAGATAGAACTCCTGATAACAGCAGCATTATATGAAATTGAAAGCAGGGAATTTATCATCTTATCCCCAAACTAAAAATGCCAACAAATATTTGCCTTCAATTTCTTTGCTAGATAGTAGCAACTTCATTTGTAATCAGGATACAGAGCTTTTATAGTATGGAGATAATATAGCTAAAACCCCCAAACTCTTGGAAGAGTTGATAGTTTTTGTAGTTTTTAATTATTTATTTTACTGGTAGGAAAATCTAGCATCTACCATCTATCAAATTCTGTGAATATATTTAATGTGGAGTTTCTAGTTCCAGTCCAAAATATAGTTTAATAACGGCATGGAGCCGTACTTGTTCAATTGCGCTGCTTTTATTTTTGAGCTGTTTTCACGTTTGTCCACATGATACTCAGGCGTTCATTAGGGTTTCTTTATAGAAGGCAAATCAGGGAAAAATCCAGATCTTAATTTTAAAGGTCTAAGTAGCATTTGCAGTGTGTTTAAATGTGTGTGAATGTAGTATTTATTTGAAACACTGCATAATTCCCAGTATGAAACGTGATAGAACACGTTTTAGGATGAGTGACGAATTACATTCTTAGTGTCCTGGTGGAATAAATAACATATTAAGATAACATGTTTCTTTATTTCTTGTAATTGTACAGTGGAAGAGAAAGCAGCTCACACTTTTGTCTCTCAAGTTTTGCTTTTTTTCTTCGTATTGCCATAAGGAAAACTATTTCCCTTATTTTTCCTTGAGAAAGTAGTCAGGCTTTTTAGATTTTATAATTGACCAATCATACTTCTGATGTTTGACTACATTAAATATTTGAAATGTAATTTATTCTTGAGAGGAGAGCAAGTTACTTTCCTGCCTCAGTGTTTTGAATTCTTTTTGTGATGTGCTTAAGCTGGAGATGGAGTCATTTGTAGCTTGTATTTCTGTTCATAGCTGGTATTGTTGCACATTAGAGATTGGAAACCCTTGTGATAGTATCTCTACATTGAAAACAAGTTATGCATTGTAGCAGCTGCTTTACAGTAATATTTATAGTTATAATTATATTTGAGAAGTAAGCTCTTTTAAATTATAAGAGTTGTTCCTGTGGCAAAGCAAGTTGCTTTCTATTGTTGCTTCAGATGTAAACTTTTAGTATTATTGGTGAGGTATCTATGTTCCTAGCTTTGAAATCAGGAGATTGAATGCAGCTGAGAAAATAATTACCAGCTTGTGACAGAGTGCTCTCTTTTTTATGAAGAAATATTGTTGGAGTGCTCTTTGCTTGGACTGAAGTTGTGATTTCTGTGTTGAGCACCCTGAGTGATAAAAGAGTGGATACTTTGTCCCTCTGGTTGCCCATGTGAATTTATTGAATGATGGAGAAGTAGAGCAGCTTATACTTCTGTTCATTTTTTTGTAAAGCTGAAAATATGGAATTACAGACCATCACGGTTTAATGCCAAATGTGAGAGCAGTTGCACTGCTTTACTTATGTAACTGTTTTGTTAAAGTTAAGCACTAATTTGCAATCTTTGCATTTTTTGTTTTTCTGGAGTCCAGACCATAGCTCAATCCTTTGTCGCTGGGTGTTGTGGTTGTTTTTCACAAGAGCAAGTGTATCTGATGTTTACTGTAGTAATCACCACTCTGTGAGGCTGAGACTGCATTTCCCGTGCCTCCTAAGGTGTGGTAAAGGACCATGCTGGTCTGAGTTTAGAGAGACACAGGCAAACCAGTTGGGATATTGGAGAGTCTGATGTCTGCCCAGCAGTACCCTGGTGTGATTGGAATTGGAACCCCTCTCAGATATTGTTAATGCAGGACTAATGCACAACAAGCAGTTTGCTGTGTTAATGAGCAAGATTAAGCCCATCTCATGGCTTTATCAGAAAAACAGCCTTAATTTTTCAGATGAAATCTTGTCATAAATGGAACTGGTCTGGAGGAAAAAACATTGACCAAGTATGCTCATAGTATCTTAAATTTGTGGTTGTTCTGGATTGCAAGCATGTTTCTCCACAGTGAGAATACATGGCTTGCATTTTACTTTAATGTTGACATCATTCAGTTTCTCTTACTTATCACAGTTTTAAAGAGTAGGAATAGGTAGAGAACTTAAATGTGTGCAACATATGGCTGAAATATCACATATACTAAAGATTTAAAAATCAAAGTTGCTGTCTCCATGACAACTGTAGCTGAGCCAAAGAGTTCTTTTCATAAAGACAGCAGTCATGCACAGCAAAAGTTCAGAGTCTGGGAACCTGACTCCTAGGATGCTTTGGGATCCACATATAGATCTACAGGGAGGTGCTATTTATGTTTGTATCCACTTGGAACTTAAGAGTGTCACTTGTTCCCAGCTTCTGCCTACAAAACACACTGATGGGAGTAGAGTGTTTTTGTGATATCTAATTGAGATGTCTGACATGTTGCAGATGGGAATAGCAGACTAAGAAGTAATGCAACCTTGGCAAAGAGGAGATTTAAATGGAAAATGGGAGGATTTCTGTCTTTAGTTTTGTGGGCGAGTGATGATGAGGGCTTTGACCTGTGGCTTTGGCTGATGGGAATTGTTTGTATGAATACTCATAACTAGAATCTTTCTGTGCAAAGACTCTGGTGTTGATTACTGAAAAATTTGGCTACTGAGCTTTTCAGCTCTAGTGTCACTATATTTTGGTCATGTCAGGTGGAAATTTAATTTTTCTTCTCTCTGATGCTGATTTTTCATGTCACAAAATAGGAAAAGTGAATCTTGATCACAGATAGTAAAGAAACTGAAAGTGAGTGAATGAATATCTTAACTCTGGCGAGTTTTTTATAACCACAGGGTTGCACTGGTGTATTTATTGTGCTTAACTCCCATTTAATTCAGATTTTGGATTGATACCGGAACAGAAATTTTATGAGATTAGTTACTATTTACCCTATTTGAGTATCCAGACATAGAGATAAAAAAAATGTGGATTAAGCAAATCTGTCTGCAAGTCATTTTCCTTCATCCAGGCTACCCAGCTGAGGAGCTTTATTTTACCCTACTGAAGCAAATATTTCCAGTCATTTTTTGGCTAGTTTCCGATTTAATCAAAATATGTTTAGATTACCTGTTTTATAATTTAAAAATAGATAAAAACCCTATTACTTAAAAAGGGAGGATAATAATGATGCTATTGGATACCACATAGGTCCCCACGCCCCCAATTAAAAAGTAACACTTTTAATTCATGAAAACTCTTAAAAATGTACTTGAACTTTCAATAAACCCATTACTGTAACTGGTTGCCATTACTTTGATTTGAATAGTTCAAACTTTTTCTAGTGGGACAGCCTGTATAATAATAGAACTGTTCCTTTTTTCTTCTCTGGCTTCTCTATATATTAATGTATCTCAGTGGCAGTAATGGAGTTTGGTCGTCATATTTCTGGAATACTAATTCAAGAAAATTTAATCCCCTGGTGATACAACTTAGCCTTTCCAAATGTGCTGTTATAAATCCACGTGAGAGCTGAGCTGGTTGGCAGTCAATGTTAGCACAGTGGATGGAAGCTAAGTGTTTAGAAATCCAGTGCCTCTCCTTCACAAAGGAGCTCTGATTCATATTCCCAGATGGATTTTGCTGTCTTGGTTTAACTGATTCTCTGCCTCTTGGGCCTGACCTTCCAATCTACCAAAGGTGGAGCTGTTTGGCACAGATGGTAGAAGGGTCTTCACACCAGCTCGTGGAGCCATTTGCACTGCTGCCTCTCAAGGTTTGACGTGAACTTTAGGCTGGAGCAGAAGCAGAGTCCCAGCTGAAGGAACAGCACAGTACACCATCATCAGGCTTTGCATTGGGCACTCAGATACATCCAGGCAGTTCCATCATTGACTACTTATTTGAGGAGATTGGAGATGGAGGTAGAGAAGGACTTCACAGTCAGGGCATGGGCATGTAAAATGTCTGACTAGATTTCACTAGTTAGGAATTTCCAAATATAATATGAATTCATAAATAAAGCTCTATAAAAAAACAGGAAAATCACTAAAATACTAGTAAAGCCCAGCAACAGATTTTCTTCTGCTTTCCACAACTTGAAAAATGTTTGTGGGCAGTGCCACTTAACCCTGTTCTTAAGTCCAGTGCTTTGTGTTGGCAATGAGGGCACCCTCTTCATTTAATATGTAATAGGTGAAGGTTGCCATAGAAAGTTCTAGGTTGGCTTTTTAAGTGACATTGCTTTTGGGGACATATATGAAAATGGAGCTGTATTTCCTGACAAATGGGTTTATGGTTAATTTTTTTGTTATTACTTCAAATAACCAAATATACTTTAACTTCTGTCATTGGAGTCTTGGCTCATGTGTCAGGTTTGGAGTTTGAATTTGTAGATGGCACTCTTGGAAAAAGTGCCACCCAAATGAAACATTTTTCTTCTGGTTCCTTAAGTGCTACAAATGTATCACAGGCTGAACATAAATGTCACGGAAGCAGAATTCTTAAATACCATTTGCAGAAGCAGTACACTAGAAAATATGATCTTTCACTTCAATTTTTCTTTACCTTCAAGTCAGGTGAAATTCCTCAATTCCTATGAAGTATATAAGACCACATCACAGCAAAGTTGCAGGTTTTCTGAGCAATGCAGGGTTTTAGATTGTGCAGGCTCTATCATCTGTCACAATTCTGCAGATACTTGTATAAAAGAGCATAATTTTTTCCATTCTATGTTTTCAGTTTTGCTAGATTTCAAAATGGAGTTTTCATGACTGGTTTCCCGGGCTCTGTTTTGCAGATCAAAAGTCTTTTGAGAATATCTTATCTTTTATTTTAGCAAAGAATGTGTAATTGATAAACATTCATTGAAAGTAATCTTTAAACAGAGAATTTAAAGGTCTCTGTTAAATGGCAAAACATTGATTAGTAAGAGACAAATCGTATCTTACCCAGACTAATTCACAAGTGAGAGGGGTTGCTAAGGGAGAAGTTACTGGCATTGACAAAACTGTTAGCATTGGATTTAAGTACTGAAAGCATAGATAGGCCTGAGTTATTGTGCAGGGTTGAACCTTCTGTCCCTGAGGTTCTGTATATGCAGCATTTCCCCTTTTCTGAGGTGTTTCTCTACAAACTGCTACTCCAGCATACCAGATTTCCTCCCTTGGGAAAATAAGTCTTTATATATCCCAGGGCTGTTTGTACCACTAAGACTTCGATGTCCTTCTACTATTTTAATGGGGCCTTTTTGGGGGGGGAGGGTGTGGGGGGGAGAGGATGGTTGGATCTTTATAATTATGGAAATACAACTGTTTAACAACTCCATTGCTCAATTACCACTGCTTTCAGACATTCCAAAAAGTGATTTTTCCTGGGGGAGAATGTGAATGGGAACAGCTGTTAAACCTTCCACATCCTCATTCAGGGTGTTATTTAACACGAGGAATCATTTTACAATTTAGAATCTCTATCTTTGTAATCAGCATTAGTGAAGTCTGGTTAAATTCAAGCTATATTTTTGTTCATTAGAGGTTTAAAAATGCAGGATGTCTGGATTCCAGACCTGTATTCTACATTATAAACTGAAAGATAAATAGAATACAAAAGCTTTTTCTTCTGTAATTTTAAATTGTAATGCAAACATATTTATTGGTTATTGAAGTAGTTGTAACTTAGAATTATTTAGAACTGACTTTCACATGTCAAGTTGCTGGTATTGATGTAGTTCTGCCAACCACTACATTGTACAGTGGGGTCACGGTGCTTGGTAGATTACTGCTAGGAACAGAATTTTTTTGGAAGTTAATATTTACAAGAATTCTTCCAGTAAAGTCCATCGAGCTTCAGTCCTGAGCAGAAATCTGGTGATAATCTGATTCATTAGTTTTAAAGCAAGTCAAGGTTAAGTGAACCATTGAAGAATAAATTACTAAAACACAAACTTAAATAGTGAATGCTACATGTCGATGTAGGCTGGCTGGAAAAGTAAATGTTGTAATCTTTGGCTTTTTGCTAAAAAGAATCCTTTATACAGATGTAGGTTAACTGCTTCATTATTGTCTGGTAAAAGCTTGCCAGTTCTATTTTGGAATTTGGAAGTCTGAATGGGACAGATACTTTGCAATATCATGGAATACTTATATTATCTAATGCTGATTTTAAATAGCAGTTTGATCTTGGCAAGATTAGCCTGGGGCTTCCTGTAGCTAAGCTTGAATAATGAAATATTTAATGCAGTGATAAATTGTGAGGTTTCTAACAATGGTCTGGATCAATCAAGATCAATTCTTGCTTTGTGAGTTATTTTCTAGTGGTGGTCACCATCTAAATATTGCACTAACTTGACCATAACCTTATGCCATGTGAGTTTATGTCCTGGTGGAGAACACTGAATGAAGTTTTCAACTTTGTGGGCAAAGACTCAAAACTGCTACTGCTTTGAAACCATGTTGGATGGAGCTTTGAGTAGCGTGGTCTAGTGGAAGCTGTCCCTGTCCATGGCTGGGGTAGTACCTAAATAATTGTTAAGGTCCCTTCCAACCCAGACCTTTCTGTGATACTGTGGTATTAGTTAAACCACTGAAACTAATTGCTCTACGTGTAACATCAGGATCAATTAAGAACACATTGTGCTGTGACATAGGATCCCCTTCATAAAAAGGTAAGGATTCATAGCTCTGGTATTATGTTTTGTCAGTTTAAATAAGGACTGTCCAAGGAAGAAACAGGAGAAAGGGGTGATGGTGAACACAGTTCATCTGAGGAGTGTTTAAGCCTTCCTTGACCAGTCTAGAATGTGATTTTAATTAGTACGAGAAGGAAGTACCTGTGAGCAAAGAACAAATTCCTATTAGTAGTAGTTGGAAAGGAGGATATTGCAAATAGTTACCCTGAAAATTCTCTGCCAGATTATTTCCCCTTCCTTTCAGATTAGAAATTGAAAATATGAGGTGTGCTTTTCAGATTTCATGCTATTCTATGGTGTCTGACTTGATGTCATATATCTTTTTAATTTCTGGTTTAGGACTTTACAAATCTGTGGTTTTAGAAGCAAAGAGATGAGGAACACAGGCATTTAAGTCTGCATGTACACCAGACCAACTTATTAACAAAACAAATCTTGTGTATTTGTTACTACTAAAAAAACCAACCCAACTCATCCTCTCTTGTCCACTTTTGCGGTCTTCCTTTTTTTGTTACATTTCTGGCCAATAAAAGAATGTACCATACACAGTAAGTTTGTGCTTATTTTAATTTATAAGATGTCATAGTAATGATCTAGACAGTGTCTTCACTCTCACAATCATGTATATTTGAAATAATCTTCTATAGTAAGGCATTAGTGTGCACTCATGACTCTTGCTTTTTGGTGATACTTCCACTAAAATATAACTTGCATTACCTGCAGAATATTGCTTAACATTTGCATAAACATACATTTACCAAATTGTACCAAGAGGGAAAACGCAGCATAATCATATCATAATTGCATAATCAATTCACTGTGATTATATTTTCTCCCTTGATGCAATTTAGCAAATGGGAGTTTGGGTGAATATGAAACTGAGTTTCTTGCTTACTGTGATGTGTTTAGTTGGTTTTGGGTGGCTTTTTGACTTCAGAAATTGTAAGAAATATTTTTTATACTTAATTCGGTCTGGGGCACATTTCCCTAATGACCTTTTCAGATTGTGCAGATATTTTCATGGAGATTAGATCTGTTTCTGATGGTTTAAATGTCTGGATTTTCTATTGTCCTAGATGTCACAGAATTATATAATCAATAATATCACAGAATGGTTTGTATTGGAAGGG
>LXPA01012007.1:26430-36620 GCA_001655095.1 Phylloscopus trochiloides viridanus
ACTGGAGCATCCACCTCTTCTCTGGGCAACCTTTTCTAGTGCCTCAATGCCCTCACAGGAAAGAATTTCTTCCTAATATCTAATCGAAACTTACTCTCAGTTTGAAGCCATTCCCCTTTGTCCTGTCACTACATGTCCTTGTAAAAAGTCTCTGTCCATCTTTCCTGTTGGCCCCCTTCAGGTGCTGGATGGCCACAGTTAGGTCAGCCTGAAGCCTTTTCTTCTCCAGGCTGAGCAATCCCCATTTTCAGCCTTTCCTTGTAGCAGAGGTGCTCCATCCCTGTGATCATTTTGGTGACCTCCTCTGGATTTGCTCTGACAGATTGATGCCTTTCCTGTGCTGGGGATGCCAGAGCTGAACATAGCACTCCAGGTGGGGAGTACTGCCTGCTGTAGGAGGTTACTCCACATGAGAGTAACCAGAAGAGTATAAAAAAAATCCTTAATGTAAATTTTTTTCCACTGGTATTAGTTTGATTATTCAAACTGATTATTACTAACATTCCTTTATAGTAGCAAATTATGTAGGAATGCTTTGAGCAAAAAAAGTGACAAAAGGAGTTTGAGATCTGAAAGTTACTTTTGGTGTGTGGTAGAAAAACTGTTTACTATTTTAATACAGAATAAAGAGAAAAAAATAGCTTAAATCTTGGGAGTAGTAGTATGACAAAAAGGTACTTGTCAGGTAGATTATGTAAGTATAGCTTAAATCTCAGTGTAATTTTCTTAGTTGTGCATGTCATAGCTCCATTAAGAAATGCGGAGTATTAGTGGCTATAATGCTGGTTCCTGCACACTCTAGTGTATTTAGGATTTTTCAGTGTGTTTGTATGGGATAGGGCATATATTCTAGCTGCAGTTACTATAACAGGGATAGATGTTCTTACGTGGGCAAGTAGCCAAAAGAGCTAGAACCCTGTCAGGAAAGTGTTTTTCTATTTCAATGAGGTGTAATCATGTGGAGGCGGGGGAGAGGAAGTAATAGATATGTAGGTATCACAAGTGCCTTATAAATTAACCAGATGCTCTTTACTTTGAACTGTATTGCTATTTTAATTTTTCGGTTTTCACACAGAGTAAGATTCTAGGGCTTTGTATATGTCAGTAGATGTCCCTGAGAAGCATTACCATTAAAAGCCGAATACAAAGTCTGCTGAATATGGAGCAAATCACAAGACAGTTGTAGCTTTACTGCTCTGATTAAGAAAGTGGAGAATGGGAGCTCTGCCCTGGGAAAAGTAGTGACTAAATACATAAAATCAATAGCCATGCTCAGAAGGGGTGGATGAGTACTGAAAAGGTGCAGTCTTCTTTAAGCAAAGACACACATTGCTTCTTTTCATGCCCTTTGACTTTTTATCAGTCTGAGACTCCTAGCCAGGACATTTTGAACTGTAAAACTAAACAGTCTTTGGGTGCTTATGTAGGTAATGGAGAGGGCCTGGCACGGGAGTCCCTCTTTGGGTCTAGCTGGGCTTAAAGAAGATGCTGCTGCCCAGCTGGGGGTTGCTACCCTTGCTGTTTTGCTTTGACAGAAAAGGATTATGTACATGATTCCTCGTCTGTTTTAGGCTCCTAGTTTAATCATCTGGTAAAGACTGATAATACCTAACTCACCTGACTTTGCCTAAGGCTGTTTGTAAACCTTAAACATGATTTTCCTGTGGAGAAGAAGTGAGTAACAGCTGATAGAGGTCAGCAGTCAAGAACTGTAGAGTTTTTTAGCTGACTATGAGTCTAGGACCCAAGGAAAACAGCCCAATGAGATTTCTATAGAAATAACTGGCTGCAAATTAGGGTTAGGCAAATATAATCTCATGATTTTCTTCATTAGAATGGAGTTAAGTTACATTATTTTTCAAGTCTAGTTTTCTCTTCAGTGAGTCAGCAGGTGCTGACTGACATGTTTAACAGACAAAGGCATAGCTCTTCTGAGTGTTATATTTGTGAACTTTGGCCTTGCTCTTTACACAAGCAATATTTATGATAAGAAATCAGTGGTTTTGTTTGTTTTGAGCAAACACATCACACATCAGTGTCTGCTTTGTTAGTGATGGATAAAATGATACTAATTTTACAAGCAAATTCTTTAACTTTTATACAGTGTATTCCTAAAAAGGTCTTGAAATATTTTTTGTGTTGTTATTAGCATTATTTGATGCACAGGATATGTGTATATGTCCATCCCACAAGATTTAACGAAAGTCATACCCCTGAAAAAAGTGAAAAAGAAACCCCAGAAATTTAAGATTTCCAGTAACATTAAATCATTTAAGATGTGACTAGTCTTGTACAAGCGAGTGGAAATACTCATGTGCTTAATTATCTTGATGAATTGGAAACTGAGCCATTAGCAGTCAGCTAGGACAGGATTAGATGTTTATCTCACTTAGATACAGAGGTCTAAGAATTAAACTCCTGGGACATATTGGTGAATGCATTGTCTAACTGGGCTCTCCTCCCTTTCTGGAAAACTGAGCAAAGCTTGTTTTCTTCTCTAAGTGTAACTTGCAAAATTCCTTTAACTATATGTTATTTGTTTAGTTTTTCTAGTTTTAGGATGTAATGCTACAAACATCTTGAAATACAGAAATTAAATTTGCTTACTTTCCCATTAAAATGTTTGTCATATAATGAAATAGTTTTCAGGTTTTGGTAAGGTTTTTTCCATGAAATGGAAATGATAATGTGAAATGCACAAGACTTTTGTTTTAAATCAAGGCTTAGGTATTTTATTTGATTTTTGGGGGATGTGGGGACAGTTGTTGTGTTTTGTTTGGTTTGTTTTTAATTAGTTTTGTTAAGACAACTTTGCTATATTCTGTTTCCAGGTATCCAGTAAGTTATATTTAATGTTACAGTGAGGGAGAAGAGGCTTTGAGAAGAATGCTGCTTTTCTGAAAAGCAGGCTAAAATCCAGACCTATTATTTATTCATTCCTCAATGTTCTAGATGTCTTAGGGATGTTCTTTGACATTCATTATTTCTGGCAGCAATGCTGACATAGGCAGACCCCACTACTCCTTCCCTTGGTGCTTGTTCCAAATCTGTATAATCTTGGAGGGATACAGAGGTAAACTGAATCAGACTTGTTTTACCATGTACCAAAACTAGTACTCAGAGGTGTAAGGACTGAAAGAGCTGTGGGGAATGTGGATATTGCATAAATATCTATATATTGGTGGTTGTTTTTTTCTGTTTCACACCTTTATTTCTCTGAAAGCAGATACTTGGGCGTAGAAGCTGGCTACTGAAGTATTGCTGCTGGACATTGGAACAGGAAATTACAAAGTTGATCTTACAGGAGGGGCAGCGAGAAGAAGATAAAAAAATATACCCTGAAAGCATTTTAAGTATGTATTTTCTGTGAGATCAGATTCCCCTTCACCACCCTGTAGAGTTGAACTAAGGAGAGCATGGTGTAAGTTGTGTGTGGTATGGGAGTTGTAGTGAAGAGTAAAGAGTGGTAGGTAGAGGGGATAGAAAAGTACCAACAATTGATGTTTATTTCTAACTGTCCTTTGTCTGAAGTTGTCACCTTGTTAGTCACTGGATTCAAGACCTCATGAAAGCTGGAAGATTGCAGTTCAGGACTCAGGGAAAAGCCTTAATTGATCTACAATGTTTTCATTTCAGTGTTAGATGTGGGTTATTCCATGGTCCCTGTTTCCTCATCTGTGGAATGGTTTTGTACATTTCACTGCTTATCACAGCTGCATCTTCCATGGTAATTGTTCTGTGGGAAGTCAGTAGAGATGCTCTACTGAAACTTTCTTGTCCAGCTGTTGGATGAATGTTCTTTATCTTCCCAGTATCTAAATATAGGGAGCTAGAAAGCTGGCTGACATGCACTTCAGTTTCACTAAGGACAGTGATGGTTTTGGGGAATAGGTGCAGTGGTTTTAGGATTTAGCTGGGCTGCTTAGCTGGAGGCCTAAAGCCTTCAATTGGGAAGGTGTGCTGCAGTCTGAGTTATGGGAGATTTACTGCTTGTTCTTTGGATAGCCTGGGTAGCCAGGAAAATATATTTGTCTCCAGCTGGCCAAGTGATTGCAGCTTTTCTTTAAGGATTTGAACAAAACTGCGGGCATCCGTCTTTGTCATCTTTAGACTTGATTACTATAGCACACTTTTTCTTTACGTACTTTATGCCTGACATTTTGCTCTAATCAGCATTTTCAAGTGAAACTGTTTGTAATTGGGCTTGCTAGACTAACATGCTCTGTATTTTGCATTATTTACCGGTTTTCTTTTGGAAGTGCTTCGTGTTTGATTATCTGACATTTCATATACCTGAAGACTGACTTTATGGAGCATATATTGAAATATATCTGGGCACACTAGCAGCCTACTCAATTCATGAGAACATGATCTTACTGTTTCTAAGTCTTGATACATGGACCTGAACTGTCTCTGGATTCATAATTTTTTTAGCCTCCTTGCTTATTGAGATCGCTTCCATGTTGTATTTTTCTAGCTTGAATAGAATTTCCTTAGGTTTTTTGGTTTTTTTTACATCATGCAGCTGGTAGTCTCTTACAGTTACTTATGATTAGAATCATACTGTTTTTTAAGCCTCTGTAAATATTTGAAGTTCTTCACTTACTAATAAAAAAGCCTTCAGTTTAACAGCAATAAAAATAGAAAAGCGTACGGATTGTATCTGATGCTGCTTGTATTACTTAAAATTGTATTCATGGGTTCTTTGTGCACACTTGCTTTCACCACCACACCCACTCTCCCCACCCCACCACCAAGACTCTCAAACCAGGTGTCAGTCTTTTATCAGGCTTCAAAATTTTGTAAGGTCTATGAATACTGTGACTGCCAGTAGAAGAGAACAGCCAGTTTAACTGTTGATACTTTGAATAGTTCTTCCTTACGTATATAACCTGAAATACCTTTACAGCTGTAGCACTTTAAAAGGAAATACAACAGTATAAGCAATGTCTGAGGAAATACATAAATAGCTTGCCAAATAGTCTGCTTTATTTATGGCCTGACAGCTTACTTGTGCAGTTGGACATACAGATTTAGACAAGCGTATTTGAGGAGGTACTTTAGAAATATTCCTCCACACTGGCTCTATAGAAAACCCATTGACCTGTAAAAGGATGCTGCCGAGTGCTGTATATTCATCTGGATAGTAAATGTATTTTGTTATTCATTACTGGCCCTTGCTATCCTGAAGATGTTTTAATGTGTACTTTACTTAACTCGGGTTTTCCTCTGTGCTTGCAGTCAAATGAGAGTTTCCATCTATTTAGGATAATGATAGCAAAGAATGGCCCTCAACATTTGGTTACAAAAATGAAGATACAGAAATTCTGAAAATAGCCTGATGCAAATAGTGTCTGCATTTGTAGGACAGTGCTTTTGATTTAATCTTCACCTTTAATATGTTGGTAATGGGAATATCTCTGACCTTTACCTTCCCTTGGCTGAAGCTTGCTACATTTTTATCATTATTTCTCTGCATTTCCTTTAGATGTCACATTGCTGGCTATTGTTTTTAAAATCATATGAACCAATTCCCTCAGTCTCCAGAGAAAATACTTTGAAAAAAAGTTCCCCATCCCATCTTGTAACACAGAAACATCTCTGATGCATCTATTGGTAAGAAACAATATGGGAAACAGAGCAACTATTGAAAGAAATCATTTTTCTGGGAAAAAAACCCTAATATGTAATGGAAAACAAGGAAGAAAGAAGCAACTCCAGTCTATGGCTATAAATATCATTCCACTGCAGTGGTGAACAGGAAATCCCTGGTAAGGAGCTGCTTGGCCACTGCAAAGTGATTGGATTTGAACATATCTATCAAAGAGATACTCTGGATATTTGCTGCAAATAGTTGAGTGGCCTCTTACTCCTGACTCCTATTGCAACTTTCTGTCATTGTTTTCTGTAGCTAGAATGCCACCTTTTCCTGCTGACACATTCTCAACTGATTTGCCTAGAAAAAGTGGAAACAAGTTTTAAAAATTTATTATCAAATATAAATGGAAATATGTTTGTTTCTATTGATGTGAGGGAAGAAGATATGAATAAAAACATTCAGATCGTATTTGCTGTGGAGTAACACTTAAATTCTTAATAGAGTTTTGGATTATAAAGTTAAATTAGGTGGCTCTTGCACAAAATGAGATGAGAAGAGAGACCTTTTGTTTTACTATAAACTTTAATGAAATTCCAGAATACATTGACAGGCTCTTCAGTGCATCAATAGGGCTGCACTAAAATGCTTGCTGTTCTCCTTGGGGTATTTTGTTACTTGAAAATGTACAGTAAACTAGTCATAACAATATTTTCTCATGAGAATAGTGGTGAACTAAGGCCTGGTTTTTACATTGACATTACCAGCTCAGCTTCTTTTTGCTGCCAGAGAAATTCAGTAGAGTTTTTAGAGGTATTTCCAACTGTATGAGTTGTGCTGATTCATTGGTATGGTGCATTATAATACCATTAAATTCTTAATAAAAAATTTATGTAAATAATTTGTCTATAATACTTAGAAGTTGAGTGGGGCTGATTTGTATAGGCAGAGGCTGCCTGCTGATTGATGGCATTCATTCCAATAATGCTGTATTTGTTTTAAACAATAATTGAAAAATTGTGTGCAGACTGCCAGGTATAGAAGGTGATTCTCAGGCAGATTAATTCTAGTCCTTGATCTCATTGACTGGGTCTGCTGTGGGCCTGCTGATTCCTACTTGTAAATGTTTCCTATCAGGATTGTAGAAAAACCTGAAAATGGGGAAACTGGTCATAAACTGGTTCATTCCTCTACATATGAGGTATTAGGATAAAAATCTACTTTTGGAGCCTGTAGTTTCAAAACAGTGATTTAGATTATCAAGTTCTTAGAGCAGTAATTGTCTGAGAAAGCTGGATGGTTACACAGCTTATAAGGAATTGTAGTAAATGTGGAAGCTGGGAACAAGAAGGGGTTATCTTCCTATCACTAGACTCTGCAATATCTTGAGTGATAAAATACATAGTTTGAGAGGGACCATGTATTTCCAGAACCTAAACTTCTATGATTTTGTTTTATGAAAGTCTGATTAGTTAGTATTGTATAATTCGTTGGATAGATGAGATTACAGATTGATGGTTTCTTATTCTAATCAGCAGGAGAAACCTAGTGGTAGATGATTAAGTGTGATCAGTATTTGGCATGTTTAAAAATTTTTATTTAAGCTCTTAATTCAGTTCTTAATTCTGTGAAGGGGAAATGTACAATGGTATGTGAGGGTATTTTTTTAAAATGTATCTAATGTTTAGAATATGATTTTATTCAATGCCTGCAAGATAAAAAATCACAATGTATATGTAATAGAAAGAACAAGTCATATTATCCATCATGGAAACTGCAAGATGCAAAGAATTGTTTTCATCTCCAAAAGCACAAAGAAGTGACTGCAGTGTTTTTAAGATCAGTTTTATCATCGAGTATCAACGTGGAAAACCCAAGCAATAATGAGCTGAAGTCTAACAAAATGGATGCTTATAAAGGCCAACAAACCTATGCCTTCAAAACTAGTTGCTGTCCACAAAACAGGCTGAGGAATATAGCCAGGTTGTTACTTAGCACTGCATCTGTTTTTCAGGCTAACACAGCTGACATTTTCCTTTGCAATTTTGGCACGACTTTCACCTGACAAGGACTTCTTTCAGGGAAATAAAGCTTCTTCTTTTAAAAAGTTAAATAAATTTACTGTTAAAGACAATGTTCATCTCTAGCAGTCATATACTTCCTATTTAAAAATACCTACAAAAGCCATTATATAATTAGTACTTGTATTGGAGGGGAGAGGAGTCACCTATCTGGAATGGATCTGATAGAGCTTCTTTCACCTACTCTATTAAATCATGACTGGTGAAGAGCAACAAACATCACATGGTGCCAGACCTTGCAGAGCTTGCAAGTCTCAAGGTACACTCAGAAAAATACATCAAAGTACATGAATTTGGTATGTGGATGGTCACACAAATACACATATGTATTTGATGTAGTCTGCTACTTCATTTTTCCACATGGAAACCGTGTTGGTGAAATTAAAATACGAGGATGACTTCTCACAAAACTGCGAGAAATGGATGATGTCTAATGGCAGCGTAGAACGGTATCACGGATATCTTGGGCCTTACTCTCAGGGCAAACTACGAGATGGTACGTAAGTCTCATAATTAAAATTGAGAATTTTATTGGATAAAATTCGTGCTTGGTGGAGCACCTTTCATGAACATACATGCAACAATCTTTCTGTGTCTTTATACAGGTGCTGGCAGCTTGGTCCCATGCTAATATACTCTGAAAGCCAGCTATGCTTTTTTTTCAAGGGACTGAATTACTACAGTTAAGTTTAACTAAACGCAACTCTCGTAAACTGTAATTAGTTTGGAAAGTGTCATTCCTTGTCAGACCTGATACTGCAGGGACTGGATACTTGCTCACCTGTTTTTTTTACCCCCAGGTATATAATTTTGTGTAATTATACAAAATAATTACTGGAGAAATTAGTAGGGAAAAGTAGACTTTGAACAGCTGATTTTTGTTTTCCTGATAGTTGTGTGTCTATTGTCATTCTCAAAGGACAGTGGTAACTAAGCAGATTTTGATATGGTATTGTACTTAATGCAATGATGTAATTAAATTATCTACACTGAGTAGATAATTCATTGCTATCTTGACCCTCTGCAGTATGCAAGATTCAAACCTAACACAGAATGTCATTTTAATACAGCTACCCCAGTGTCAAGTGCCCAAACAGGTAATTTAATGCATACCAGACAACTGCATTAGTAGCAGAGTAGGGCATAAGGTGATGCTGCAGAAAAATAAATCCTATCTAGCTATTTGACAAAACATTCTTGTGAAGTGGAAAATAAAATATGCATTCTGGTGTGCAGCTGAAGTCTTTCTTCTGAGAAACAAACTTGAAAAAATATTTCGGGACATCCTTCTTGAAGTATCACCTACTCTTTTGTGTTAGTCAAGGCTACAGAGAACTGTGGTACTGATACTACAATTGAGGTCTGAGCCCAGGGTTTATGCAGTCTGGCTTTAAATTCTTGCTAGGGCACGTGTGCATGCATGAGCAAATGACTTATTTGTGCTATACTTCCTTGTTTATAAAATGGAAAGATTCATTTTCCAGTCTCAAAGGAGTTTTGGGAGTTTAAATAAATTCTGGAGGCATGCAGGTCTCATGGTAGATGTGGTCATTGTGGTCATTCCAGGAACTTCAAAGATACAAGAAAGCACCACAATTGACTAAAACAATCTAGGTGGTCACATTGCAATGATTACATTAAGGACCAGTGTATACTAGTTAGGTACCTTTCAGAAATATTTTCTTTCTTTTTCTTTACTTTTAAAAATCTTTCACACAGAAAATACTTTATTTTAGGAGTGTGCCAGCTTAGAATCCGAAAGCTATGGGTGAATGCGATGACACCTCCTTGGTATCAGCAATGTTACTCTTTCTCTGCAGTTCTATGAAAAAGTCTCTGTTCAACAGTAAAAACACTCTCCTTGCCAGGAAATCAGGCTTTGAGAACAATATTCATTTAGTAAATAGTTGCAATAATTTCTCAGTTTGGTAATTAAAGTGTCTTGTAATACACAGAAGTGAAAGAGAAAAAACAAGACCAGATTCCAGGGAATTTCAAACAGCTCTGTTGCAACATTCCAGCCCTTTGTTGTACTCCAGAAGGTGAAGAAAGAATCACTGTAGGCTTGGAAAGATGGTTTTAGTAACACAGTTGGGTGCCACAATGTAAGAAAGATGTTGTTTGAAAGAGGCCAAAGGAAGGCTATGAATATGGTGAAAGGGCCTAATCAAGCCCTGTGAGCTATCAGAAACTCAGGTTTGTTTTGCAGAGAGTAAAGTTCTAACCAAGTACATTCCCTCTGATTATTCCCCCAGTGGTGGGATCTGGAGGGTAGCTGGAGGAAGGAGCAGGGAAGGAAGCACTGCTTTATGTTGGCCAAACATGAAAACTTAGTGCCATCCTAGCGGAGCTGCTTTAAAAAGTGTTCATGTAGATTCCTTTGATGTGGTAAATGGTTTCTCTGATCACATCTATGAAGATTTTTACCAGAACAAACTTCAAACAAGAACCTGTACTTATTTTTCTGTTACTTTGAGATACCTGTTCTGTTGCCTAAGACAACAGAGGCAGAG
>LXPA01012021.1:0-23313 GCA_001655095.1 Phylloscopus trochiloides viridanus
TAACAATTTAATTTTAATTTATTTTTACTCTAAATCTACTTTCTCTTTGCTGGACCAAACAATTTCTTTAGAACATCTTTCCCATTGATTTTATCCTTGGCATCTGTTGAAAAAAAAAAGACAGAGATAAATTTAAAACAATTTTTTTGGTAGTGAAGCTGCTAAAGCTTGGGCAGAACATTTACTGGTGCACAGCATGTGTGTCCTTGCTGGCAAATCCTGTCTTTAATTACTAACATTTCTGTGCAGCTTTTGGGTCTGACCTGCCCTCTCAGAGAGTGGAGAGAGCTAGTGACTGCTGGAACCTGACTATGCCTTTGCAGAAATGCAATAGAAATTGATTCCAGAGCTGTGGTACCACTAATCCCCACAGTCAAAGAGCAAGCTGGAGTACTTCTGAAATGTGCACTTTCCTATGCATTGCACTGAAATCTCTCTCTTCAAAAGTACCCTGCAGATATCTGTATCTAGGATCTAGTTTAAGATCCTTTTATAGCAACTGGAGAGTGATAAGCAAATCTAGGGCACAATTAATTTCATTTTGATTTAGGTGTCTAAACCAGGCCGGATGAATCATGGCTCCAAAAGGTTTTGCTTTTTCCACTGACATTTTCATGTATAAAAGGTAGAGACAAGTAATTCCATCCTGATTATAATGCAGACATGCAAAGTGCAAATTTAATTGTCTAAGATTTTTTAATGTAGAAGGAACCACACCTACAGTTGTTGATTAGTCTGGAACAGAAGGGGTGATACTCTCAATATGAATCTCAAATCATCATAGTTCAGAGGCAGCTGACAAACCACACACAACAAAAGTTGCTTCAAATCATATGAGAAAAAGGGGGAAACCCCTGGCTTCTTAAAAGCATATGAGAAAAAGGGGGCTACCCCTGGCTTCTTAATGAACTCCAGGACAAAATTAGATGTATTTAAGTTTAAGCTATCACAGCAGCTATTCCATAGCAAGAGACTTCTTGTCCCTCTCTCCACAACTCACTTGCCGTTAGATGCATTGGATGTACCATACATTATGTTATACAGAATGTGCTTTGGTGAGATTCAGCACAACAGGAAGACTGGCTGATCACTCACTGACTCATGTCCCCATGCAAGGCAGAGACACTCTTGTTCATGTCCAAACTGGAGACATCTCTTTGCAGCTAGTAACACACTGGTGACTGTAATCACAGCTCAGTGAGCTTCAAATGAACTTTTTGTAATTAATTTCTTCTTATCATTTTTGTGCCTGCAGGTGGTTCCTTTCCCTTGGAGAAGGATGCTGTCGGAAGGTTACCTTCATAGAATCACCTACCTTTGTGAAGACCTGAACCCTGCGCTCTGCAAGAGTTTGCCTGATGAAGGGATGTATGAAATGAGGTCCATTAATTATTGTTCCACAGGCGAAGCACAAGGAAAAAGCCTCCTTCAGAGATGCAGATCTGCTGGCAAGTGTGTTTCCTCAGTCTGCTCTAGAGGTAGCAAGCACAGCAGAAGGCAGAAAGATAATCTCCCACAACCTGTCCAGCACCCAACGCCCACAGGGCAGCCACCTCCAGCTACTCATGTCTGCGAGGAGCTGACAAAAAAAGTCACCTACCTGGTCCCACCTTCCTGCAAGAGCATTTGCAAGAACTACAACGATTTGCATATAGCTGGGGACTATGTGGTGCCAATTAGCTCCGTCACGACAGATTTTGCTTGTGACAGCGGCATAGGCCCCTTCTTGGAGTCCTCAGAGATTCCTCCCCCCATGGAGTCTGTGAAGGCTCCCCCCACAAGTGACACCATCCGCAGGCCGGTCCAAGGCCACTCCTCGTGCTGGCGGCTGGCGAGCTTAGGGCCCCACCAGCAGCCCCTCTCCGACTCCGCCCTGAACGACTACCTCGAGCAGAAGCTGGTGGAACTGTACAAGCAGTACATCATGGACAGCACGGCAAACAGGGCATCTCCCACCCAGATCCTGGCCTCGGAGCTAATCATGACTAACGTGGATCAAATCAGCATGCAGATATCACGGGAGAGGAACATGGAGACTGTCAAGGCCAAAGACATTGTCATTAACCGCTTCTTACAAATAGCCAGTGGGAAGATTTCCTCAGAAATGAGCACACCTACTCTGCATATTTCCCAATATAGTCACATTAATGCTTAGTGTTTGAATATTAGAAAGTTTTTGTGTTCTTCAAAGTCGGTTTTTAGTTTAAGATACTTTCTGCTTAATAAAAATGCATTTACCATCTACCATTTAAATAAAACCTTTCAGTACATATAAAATAAGTAAAACAATCTGTACTCCTGTGCTGTGCAGCTCCTTTTGTGGACTAGTAAGTTTTATTTTTTTTTTCTTTTAAGTGTTTTTAATGAACCTCAGACATCAAAAACATTTCACAGAAAAATGACTAAGAGCATATGAAACTCTTCCAGGTGCTCAGGTGTTCGCTTTCTTCCTTGCATACTTGACGTATCCTTTCAAATTTCCTCTCTCTGGCATCTGCCATCCTACCTCTGGGCCCATGCTTGTGCAGGCTTACATTCATGAGAGGATAAGCAAGCACAGTGATGGCATAGCCACAGAGATACAGAATTTAGGATGTCATCCAGTTCACCTCCCTGCCCTTAAGGGCTTTACTTCGGATATCCCTCACAGAAAGTTTTATAATTTGTTCTTAAAGATATTGAGGGATAGACACCTTACAGCTCTTTCTATGCTAACCCTAATTATTTAATTGGTGTCTTTCTGTTCAAGAGTTCCCATCCCTTTTTGTGAAGCACAAATTCTGTTTCCAGAAGCACAAGCTCTGTTTCCAAACAGACAGCATCCTCTGGAGTGTGTGCTTTGTACTGACTTGAACCCTCACAGTGACCACTGGGAACCTGTGATCGCAGACACCACCTTTGCCAGGTGCTTACACACCTGACACTGTGGAGGGGACATGTGGGGACAGCAGTAATAATACAGGGAGAAAAGGAAGGAGAATTCAGCTTTGTTATGAGAATTGCATGCTGAAGAAAAAGGGCTACTCCAAAGTCCGTTTGATTAACATGAACAGTGCCCTGGAATGCAGAAGAAAAGCTGAAATGGAGCATTTGACACCATGGATGAACACCTCCTTTTTAAGACTGTTGTATCATAGGTCAAGGTCATTTGAACTTGATGTGTCTCTGATAGAAGGCCCTATTTTCTAAAATTTCACCAAGTTTTAAAAAAGAAGAAAAAAACAATAACCAGAGTCACCACATGGCAAGGGTTGGTACCTACTCTGAGTGTTCATAATGTACAATGATTGACAATGCCAATCCATTATTGGTTGAAATTCTGAAATCAGTATAACATAAATACTAATTTATACTCAATATTCATAAAATGATTTCATGTTATTGCTTCCACAGTGTTGTTTTGGCCTTTGTGTGCTTTCCCCCCCCAGATTTGTGTATTTATGTATTATATTTAAGGAAGGTTTTTATGTATATTTCAAAAACAAATGTAAGGTGATAAACATGTCAGTTTATTCTGTTGCTGCTGGTTTTCCAGAGATTACTGGGATAGCTCAGCATATTTTTCTGCATGTGCAGGTATAAAAAAAAAAAGTTACCATGAGAACCTGTGATGCTTAAATCCAGAGGGTGTACCTCTGTACCATAACAGCCTACCCAAATACTATTGTTCAGCAATTCAAGACAGATAATTTCTGGCATGCAATATTTCTAGACTGTGATCAAATGCTATTTACAAACACGAAAAAAGGGATATTTTTAGGGGAAAATAACCATCATGGTAATGCATAGGCACACAAATACATTCTGCATGCAATATCTATTACCAACAACCCGGAAAATGACTTCCAGAGGAGAGCAAAAGCATGGAAATGTAACAGTTTTTATATCTTACAGATACAGATTCAGGCTTTTCAAAACACGAGGCTTTTGTTCGTGCCTATTGACATTCACATCACTGAGTTTCAGTTGCAAAAGGTGTAGTGGAAAGCAACTTGCAGAGTTGAATGCGTGAATCAATACCCTTGCTGAAAGATCTGACTCCTTCATCAGAGGACATAATCGATTCTTGCACTCAGCTCTCCCCACTCCACAGACGTCGTCCTGGGCAAACAAAACAGCATTTTATCATCTCTTACTCAGAAATCCCAACCATCATTTCCCCCCAGACGCGTGGGCAGCACCTGGTCGCCACGTCCTCTTTCTCAGAACCGAAGCAGGAAAAAGGGAGGGCAGCTGGAGAACAAGGGCCAAGAGTTCTGCCCAAACCCGAGTGGAAACCTCCCACAGCTGCTGTGTCAGGGGCCTGTGTCAGGGGGCTGCAGCCAGAGCCAGGGGCAGTGCTCAGAGAACAGCGGTGGAGAAGAACAACAAATCTTAAATGTACAAAAGCAGGCTGATGCATATGAAGGGCATGTTTGGTATTTATCAGTCAACTACAAACCATTCCATTCTCAGGCAGCTTTCTTCCAGGCAAATCACTTACTACAGTCATACTGATTTTCAAGGAAAGATCTTATTTTGTACTGTCAGACCGACATTACTAATTTTATTTTATAAAATGGTCATAATCATTGCAGAAGCTGATTTATTCTGGAAAGACAGCATCAGCCACTTCTTCCCCACATGCAGTTATTTTCTTATCTCTGCCTAAATATAAATGCCCATTTCACTTTGAGCCCTGTAGTGTGCCTGTTTCTCACATGCATTACACACCAGCCACATCCCGTTATCTGAAGCAGCTCTTGGATTTCAGGCAGTTTCTACATAAACAACTATTTCTTACTTTCCACTATACTCAGATGAAAGTGCATTTATATCTCTGTCCTTCTTCCATTTAAACCTAATCTTGCTGTGCACAGTTGCCTCTCTAGGTGTGCCTGTTTCCTCCTGAAAGCACTTGGATAGCAATTAGGCTGCTATTACCATGACTCAGGTTGTTATCTAAAGCGATTATTGTATTCTCTCTCCTTCTCTCTCTCTCTCCCCCACACCTCTTCTGCCTCAGGGTCAAGCATTTAAAGAGAGAGATCCCAATTTTTTAGTAGCTCTCTTAAATCACTAATTTTTAGTCAAGGGCACATAATTTCTTGACATGAGCTTATCAAAGTGCTGATAGGAGCCCTGGTGTCTGGGGAGTGTGTGTTGGAGAGGAGGGTTTGAATTTTGCCCTCACAATACATCCTAACACTATGAATATTTTAATATGACTAACATAATTTAAGAAGGCAAAGAAAATTGTGGCAAACATTTCAGTAACTCTTTTGTTGGTGTTTTGACCAATTGTCAAGAAGCTGTTCTCAGAAGGATCATTTATAGCCACCTTCAGCATACTCCAGCAGCTTCCTTAGGCCTTTTTTGCAGAAGATATTACTCATTGCTGACAACATGATTATAGCAGCTAGGAATTTTATTGTTTATAGATGTTGTGACTGTGCCTCCAAGAGTCTGACCCCATCACTGCAGCTGATGAACATTACCTGTGGACTCCAGGAAGGCTGGATGTGTATTGTGACAAGAAAAACCCTTGGCAGAGAGAGAAAAGAGAGGGAAAAGGAGTTTGTCAAATTTGTTGGAACCTGTACATCCTGCCTTTGGTTTTAACCCCTTTGCTGGCTCTGATTTCTTGTCTGTACCAAGAAACACTGGAGGGAAGAAAAATAGATATAAAGTACAGATTGGGCTTTGTGCTGAATGTGAAAGTGAGCATTTCATGCTCTGGTTGCTAGGTTCAGGTGAAGGCAAAAAGCCAAGCATCTAAAACTGAAATAAATGAAGTTCTACAGTGCTGACTCCAGCCAGGCATATTGCTGGTATTTCACCTTGGGGAAGCTGGGACCTCCCAGCACCCTGAGGTGCATCTCATTCCCCTTCTACTGTCCTTTCAAAGATTGAAGCAGAGGGGATTTATTTAGGACTATCCTTTTCCTGAGCTTCTTCCTACCACAGGTTTCTCTCTGAGATAGGCCCTGCTGGGATGTAACCAGCTGCCACTATAAATGGCTTGGGCAGGAGGGGTAAAAGGGACTGCAGGTTTTTGTTACCTCGATTATCAGAATTGCTGTAACATATCTTGCTGGTATGGACAGTATGGGCTGGGAGGCATCCCTTGTTCTCCCAGATTCAGGAGGAATAATTAACAATTTAGGGAGATCAACCACCATGTTGCAGTGACATCTCACTGCAGATTTTAAACTAATATTGACATGTGAGAGGACACTAACTTGCCACACACCTCATTAAATGCAACCTGTATGTCTATGACAGCTGGTGTGGGTCTGCTTGGCACCTCTCTGTTCACAGTCACCCTCTTTCTGACAGGCTCATACAATGGCTATGGACAGTGCTCAGAAGGGACATGAATTTCAACACCTTCATTAATTACATAGAGTGTGAGCACGACAGCAGCTTAAATCAATGTATTGGCACCCAAATTGACAGGGCTGGTCTCTGGTTTGAGGAGCCATGTCAGCTAACATGGACTGAGACCTGGTCCCCAGTCTGTGTTGTGCTGGGTAAAACCATCACTGTCTTTGAAGAGCATTTGCAGTTTAGAAATATGTAGCAGAATATGGCTGACATGTGAAGGAACAGAAGTTTAGGTCAAACCAGAATTATTCTGTGCACTGCAGCATTACTTCTGCTTCTGCTGTACTGGGAAGAGCTGGCTTACTGTCTCTCAGGCATTTCTGCTGACAGGATTAGGATGGCTTTTTGGAACATTAAGCAGGCTTTCAAAGGGCTGAAGGGAACAATGTTCCCGAGGCTCATTCTCAGACCTTCTTACATCTCTTTCAGGGCAAGTGTTGAATGAACTACCTTGCTTGAAATGGAAATCCCCTCTAGGAGTACTAAAAGTGCCTCATTTTGTTAACATCTCCTTATTACTGCTGTCCTTCACAATGTGACATTCCTGCTTTAGCTTTCCACAAAGCTGGTCACTGAGAGCTCCTGGTTTTTTTGCCATGTCAAAACCTCCAGGACTGCCCCAGCATTTCCCTCCATCCTCCTGCCACGCAACCCTATGTTTGATGGGTTTGCAAGCTACACTCCTGTGCTCTCTAACCTCCCCTTGTCCCTATAATCCCCTCTCACAGAAGATGATCCTGGCTCCCCTAACAACCAGAACAACCAGATGGCAGAGTCAGATACTGAACATCTGGAGGGAACCCCTGGCAGAGGCAGATGGTGGTGCCCACCACTTAAAGGCTGGTGGTGCCCTGAGTTGCTGTGGGAGAAGTGAGGGAGTCCTGTGAAGGCGGAGGAAGCCCTTGCAGAGCTGAGTTTGTGAAACATCCTGGGAGATGCTGGGGAGCTGAGGAACGAGGTTTCACAATTTTCCCAGTGAAGACAAGTCTGAGGGATGGCAGCATTTCCAGCCACTCCCTGGATGGAAGGAGTGTCTCTGTACTTAAAAGACAGCAATCTTCCCAACTCCACCCGTGACATTTTTCAAGCATAAAGAGTTGTAGAATCCCACATGGGGTTTTGTTCCTTCCCTCTTGTAGCCACATCTGGGCAGAAGACACAAAGGGCCTCTGGCCACAGCAGTGCTCACCAGCTGGGCTGGACAGACGTGTTCCAGCCTCCACTCCTGCTCCTGGGGGTGACACTGTGGTCTGGGGGCTTCAGGAGCTGCTGCTGCTGGAGCAGTGGCCACCCAGACACTCCACAACCTTCCTCCAGACCCCCACACTGGCTTACTCAGCTCTGACCACCAGGTATTTTCCTCCTTTAGTGAACCTTGCTTGTTAAACACAAGATAGGAGACCTTTCTTTAGAACAAAACCAATGGGAACAGAAAGACAGGAATTAGAGTCAGGCCATGCAATGGCCTTTTTTACAAATTAATTTTTCTGTAACCAGAGGTAGACTGTAAGAATAAAATCATAAAATCAGTTGGGAGAGCTGACTTTGTTATTTTCATTGATGCAGTTGTCCAATGTCCATCTTTATACACAAGCGCCCTTGCCTGAAAAATGGATCCTGTTTGGAGGGTAGGGATGGAACATGATAAAAAACCAATCAGTTTGATCAGTACCATTTTAACACAGGTGACACATTCCAATGCATTTCTACATAGAAACCATATCAAAAGAAAAAAAGAAAGAGCTTAACAAAGGTAAGCTCAGCAATTTTAAGAAATAGAGGTTTTCAGTTCCAGCACTTTTAAACCAATTAATCTTAAGGTTTAGTGGACCTATTTGGCAAAAGCTGGCTGCAGTGTCACTTCAGAAGCCCAGTGCTTGACTAAAGTATATTCAAGGCCATGAAAGCATGCAACTCAAATTGCTATTAAGACATTCAATTTTATATAAAGCTTCACATTTCATTATAGATAGATGTGAGACAACAGTAGAAAGAAATTTATTAGTAGAAAAAACAACTAGCTAATTATTTTTAATTCACAGAACTATTTTTTTGCTTCAAACTATGTTCTTCAAACTCATAGTATCAAATTTACAGCTGTAACTCCAATGAGGCTACCAGCTCTTTATATACAATTTGCTTTATCATCTTCTCTTAGCAACTTCGATGTGTGAACACTTAATTTCCTTTCCTCTGGTCTTGTTATTTTCTTCTTCTGTTACTTTACTCTTTACTTGGATTTATTTGGATGCATCCCATTTATTATTTGGATGCATCCCTTTGGTCCAGGCAACTTGTAATGTGCTCTCCTTTGGCATAAGGATGTCACAGGTACGTTTCACAACTGAACCAATGGTGATATACAGAGCAGCTCTGAGTTAGATTTTTTCCCCTTCATCCTACTTTTAATTCAGGCCTTGACCAGCAAAACTTAGATAAGAAGACAGAGGTTTAGTCATTGGAAAAACTATTCAAATGAATCGATTAGAACAACATAAGCTTCTTAAAACAGTAAAGTTTCTTATTTCTGTTGGCCTATGACCTATTGCAAAAAAAACCCCCAAGATTCCAGACTGAACATAGAATCCAGAGCACTCCTGTGGAAAACAGAAGGACTATTAATAAATGTGCTTTTGAGGACTGGGGCAAAGCAGAATGGTGCCTGACAGAATCACACTCATTAAATCAATTTGAAATTATTAAAATGATTC
The DNA here is from genome assembly GCA_001655095.1 of Phylloscopus trochiloides viridanus. Lineage (NCBI taxonomy): Eukaryota > Metazoa > Chordata > Aves > Passeriformes > Phylloscopidae > Phylloscopus > Phylloscopus trochiloides. The sequence continues at coordinate 9,078 of LXPA01012021.1, forward strand.
ATTCATCCTTTTGTAAAATAATACATTACCTTTCAGTCAGGAATATGATTATTTACTAATTGTTTCATCGTATTTCCTAGGTACTTGTGTAAAAATCAACTAATCCAATGTCAGCTCTCATTACATACATTATAAAAGTTATTGAACCCTTGATGTACAGAAATATGCAATCGAAGATCAAAGGCAGTTGTAAGAAGATAAACCAGTTTGAGATTGCATTCTGTTTGCATGCCAATTGTCATGTACTGTGAAATGAAGTTTACCAGTGACCTGTTCCCTTATTCTGCTCACATGAACAACAGCATATGGAAAAATCCATGAATCGTATTCTTTTATCTAATGAAGTCACACAGCCTCTGATCATTGACTGTTAGATGTGATTGATGTATTTTTAAAAACAGGAGAGAAAAAGAAGAGGAAAAAATGTATGATCTTTCAAATACTAATTTAAAAATAATATTTAAAAGCCAAGTTTTGTTATAGGCAAGTTGTATCACCTTGGCTCCAACTAAATAACACTTTTCTTTACAAGTCATGACCTCAGTGGACTAAGTAATGAAACAAAGTATTACTCAGTTTAAGTACGGTACCTACCAGAAGCAGACCTTTAGTACAAAGAAGGAAAATTTATCCAAAATAAATGAACAGTAACTTCAGTGATGTGACTAAACCTGGGAGAGAAGCTTTCTGTTAGGTGTGCCAAGTTAGATTGATATTTTCACAATGAGACATTCAAATCTCATAATCTTGGAGGTAGTGTGTTTCCATGCATCATTTGTTATTGCTATTATTTATTTATTTCTCTTCTTTTGATAGATGAAATTGGGTAAGGCTGTGAGGAGATGGAACACTTCATTTTTATTCATGTTTGATGATATGAAGCAGAAGAGCAGTGGAGGAATTAAGAGAGAAGAAAGATGTGATCAGAACATGGAAATAGTAAAACAATTTTTGTGGAAGTGTGGGGAAGGCAGGACTGAATTAGTCAAAGATGTTGTAGTGCAGAAGCTGAGAACTTGGACAAGAGCCATCTGTGTCTGTTGATGGACACCTTTTGTAACTGGCATGTAGAATAAACTTAAGGTAAAAGGACAACTGAAGTTGTAGTTATTGTGAAACCAAATAGAATTAAAGGGCTTTTTAAAATTGCTGTTTAGACAGAATAGAATAAAGCATCTTTGTACCATGAAGGTAAAAATAAAAAAGAATTCAGGAGAAATACAGAAGAAATTATACTGTGGACATGAAGCCATGGAGACAAACAGAGGAGATTAAATTTAGAAAGGAGGGTGAAACTGTACAAGAAAAATGAGGGCAGGAAAAGGTAAAGTGTCATGGAATCAAAAGGTTAAAATGTAATTTTAATTTGACATGCTCAACAGTTCTTTTATCAAGAAAAATAATGAAGGGTGAAATAGGAAAAAGTGTGTTGTCAGGTGAAAGATGTGAAAGGGTCTAGAGCTGTGGTAACAGAGTTGCAAAAGTAGAGTAATTTGTCTAGGAAGACTTAGAAGTCATGGCTGAAACAAGGAAAATCAACAATTATGCTCAGAGAAGAAAGGAAAGACAATAGAAAGGAGATATCGTTAGATGAACAAATGTCATTGAACTGGAAGAACTGGGTGGCCATATAAGAGTTTGCCATGCTGTTGGCTAGGGACAAGTGGGAAAGAAGCACAGAAAATGACAAGATTGGTAAAACACAAACAGTAAGAGATCAGAAGAGGCCAGTGTTTGGTGAAAACAGCCCTGGAGAGCTGACTGGGGCTGCCCAGTGTGTGGTGAAATGTACAGCAAGGGGGTTGTGTCAACACAGCAACTGGAGGCAGAGACCAGAGAGAAAAAACATAAAAGTAGAATGAAATTGGGGAAGAAGACTCATGGGTTCAGATCACAGGAATTAGGAGGCATGAGGAGAGAAGACCTTAAAAATTGCATTTAGATGAGAAGAAAGAGCAAAGGGAGAAAACAGAAGTGCTGAGTAAGAGAGAAACGTGAGAGTCCCAGGAAGTGCTTTGATCCAGGATGCACAATGTCAATTTGCAAGGAAAGGCAGTTACTTGAGTACCAGTTTTAAAGATATAATTCCTTAAGAAAACTAAGAGCTGAAGGAAATGTCTAGAGGCTTCAGATGCATCCCAACTTTTATAAATGGAGTGATTACTCCAGAGGTGGTAAGAGAACGGAAGGAAATAGAAATGAAGAAATGTAATTGTTCTGATCTGACTTGCCATTCTGTATATACAGATTCCACTTTTGGGCTGAAGTGCAGATTGCTACCTTTCAGCATTTCCTCTAGAGACTTTCCAACAGTGAATCCCAAATATCAGAGAGCCTTACAGTAAGTAAATATGTCATGATAGTGTGCCAAGAATCTATGGAGCTATCTAGGACAAGAAGAGATACTTTCAATTTTATATTAGTGTTCCAATTTCATTTTACAAAGTGTATTAATAATAAGAAGAAAGGAATGCAGTTGAGAAGCACACTAGTATTATGTAGAGAAAACCTTATATTCTGGGATAGGTAATTTTTGTAATGTTTAAATGGATTTTTGGATGAGAACAATGGTTTGAGTATGTAAGTGTGCCTAGCCCTTAGAGTGGGCTCCCAGCTCACCCTTGGGCAGGCATGGCAGCTTTCCCACTGGCTGCCTCTTCCTCTTGAAGATGAAGATGGAGAAGAGAAGTAGCTGGTCATTTCTTATTCCTTACTCACACTTTAAAGGAGAACAGCCATACTATGGGAAAACTTTTCCTAGACAGAATGCCCTAGAGATTGTTTTTAACCACTTGGAATTTTTAAAGTTTCTTTTACATGTAATGGGAAAACTTTTCCTAGACAGAATGCCCTTGAGATTGTTTTTAACCCCTTGGGATTATTTAAGTTTCTTTTACATGTACTACATGCCATGCCTAACTTCTCTGCTTCTCAGTTACCTCCCTCAGGCCTGGGTGACCTGATGTGTCCCACATGAGCACAGCTGTAGCATTGTTTGCATCTGCAGTACTGGGAGCCAGAAAAAAAAAATGCATTTGAAAAAATCAGGCCTCTAGATTTCAGCTGACTGGGGGAGTGGGACATGGAGAAGCAAACAAACAAATGAAAATGCTTCAGAGCAGCTTGTCCTGATTAAAGGCACACTACCACAGAGACACTGGTGTTCAATTTCGTGGAACCCAATCCAGCATGCACATGGTCCTTACAGCCTACTGTGACTGCTGCTCTGCAGCCTTTGAAGAAATGGATTTATTCAAAGCCTAGATTTTGTATTTGTCTTCATTTCTACATTAGTGACAGCTGTAGCAATGCAGTCTGGAGGCAATGAAATGAAAGGTACTGTCCAGATCCATTTGCAAAAGGAAGACATGAATTTGCCTTTAAGGCAGAGAGAACTGTAGACTCCTTTGACACTGTTCTTTCATTCTGCAGACTGAGGGATGACCTAACTGAATTTTGAGATTTCACAGCACTTGATAAATGAAGATCAGCATCTTTGACTGAAAGAAGGGTCATAAATTTGGCGTTCCTTGGGTGGCAAGCCTTGTAAGGGTAATAGATATTCTGTTCTGTAATTCTGAATTTCAATGAAACAAGGAGCTATATTTGCTGCCTACCTTGGCAAATACCTTGTTGATACATAAGAAAGAAAACAAGATAGTTTATTGGCTTTGACCTGTGAGCTCTAAGGGAAAAGAATAGGTATGCAGCACTGTAGGCAGAAAACATACAGAAATTACAGTTCTTACCTTTTTCTACTGGATCTGAATTTGTAGCTGGATGCATTTTTATATAAACTGTATATTATGAACAATATTTTGAAGCCATATTTAGTACTGTTCCTTTTCTATGTCTTGACTAAGGCTTAATTTTGAAATCTTCCTGATGCACATCATTAGAACTAATTTGAATCAGGGTTTTTTTTAATCCTTTTTCAGTTTGTCTGTAAATTAGCAGAAGAAAGACCTAATACATCTAGCATGACATATTTTGATTAATGCAAAATGTCATCTGGAAAGCTTCTTACTTCTTCAAAGTGGAATTAACTGTTCAAAAATACTCTCCAGAAATGGAAAACCTATTAGAGTGTCTATAGAGAGAAGTAGGAACTTGGACTGATCCATAGCACCTTGGGAAATAAAAAGACTTTGGATCACTGAACTGTCATCTCTTAATTGTATACTCCTGCTCCAGAACTCTCTATGAAAAAAAGAATAGATAACTCCTCATTAAAAATAATTATTTCAGACATATTAATTATTTTTTTTTTCATACAAGTAAAATAAAAGATGGTATGGGAATGGAAAAGGACTTTAACAGCTTTCCATTCTGCTAAGCAGTTCTTCAGGAGTCTATTGCAGTATGGAAAAGGACATAATTTAATTTGTCTGACCTCCATATTTTTTCTTTCATTAAATTTAATTGTGAGTGCAGTTTTGTTCTATAAGAAATAACTGGGACTGCAATCTAAAGAAAAAAATCATTATAAGGTGAAGATTGTAGGTAGACAATAACCACTAAGCATTTTGTGTGTCTAACCACAGGAATTAAAACAGGCTTAACCTCTCAAAATAAAGTAAAAGAGAGTGATATTTAAGTCACAGCAAGGAAACACAGTTGGAAAAAAAACCCAAAACCATAAAAAGTTGCCATCAGAACCCCTCCACACGCAGATTAAGTAAAAAAAAAATCTCTTGAACTTTTCTGTCTTACACATTGAATTTTTCTTTCACTCTTAGAAGGGAAAATACAGGGTCTGTCATTATTTACAACAACATTTACAATTCACAATTTATCTGGACTAATTGTGAAGCTGATGTGCAAACAATGCTTGCAAACATGACAAGTATTTTATTTATGATATTTTATTCACAGGGGAGTGTGTACAATAAAGTGTGTGCATTCTTTTGCATAGCTTTTGATTCACACCCAGGTGAATTTTGAAACAAATATTGTAAGTTAAATGAGAGACGAGATCTGAATTTATATCTCCTTCAAGTGTACAAGCAAGGAATAAAATAGCCTCTGAAGATTAAACCTTTATATTGAATTATTTGAGTTTATATTGAATTCTTGTTTTAGAGAAGAGGAGACATATTTTCTGTGACAGTATCTGAACAATAAAAAGTATTTAATAATCACCTTAAATAATTAGCTGAACAATTCCTGTTTCTGTTTGTGCTCGCAGAAGATGAGCTGAGAATAATGTTATTTTCTTCCATTTATTCCATTGAAATAATATCTTAATGATTTCCTATTGGCATTTTATTCCATTGTGAATGGACTCTGACCAGCTCAGTGTGAGCTGTCAGCTGAAATTCAAGCTGTGCCCGCTGATTGAGTGTATCAGTGGAGTCAGGGAGCATTGATTTCTCCTCCTAATTGGAGGCTTTCCATAAGTTACCAGGACATCAAATCACTCAGGAAGATGCTGGATTGGATTAGGCAAGTTTAGAAGATCTGAAACCTCCCCTGGCCACACAAGCTTTTTGTGCAGCATCTTTCCCAGAAAAAAAACAAATTACAGCCAAAATTAATAGGTTGGACGCAGAGTTTAGGTTAAAATTTCCCCCTGATCCTTCCCTACAAAGTAAAGGAATTCCCCTAGCAGTGTCTGGGCTGTTCCAGGAGCAGGTGCTTCCCCCTGGGGCTCTCCAGCTTCAACTGCACTTTAAACTGAATGAGTCCACTCATCACTTTCAGTGATACAGGCATGCAGGGCTGGGATAAATGCAAAGTGATTAAATTATCTGGTGTCTGGGGGTTACAAAACTGTCCTGAGCACTGATCGCTTCTCTCTGGTGACCAATTTCAGGAGTTCGTTTGTTCAACCTCTTCTGTTCCCTTTTCATTGCATTTGGTATGACTGCAGAGCAGATCTTCACCTGCTATTCACCTACCCCACCTGTGAGTAAAAAAATTTCCTAAATTTGCATCAAAAAAGCGAGCTTTGAGTCAGGTATTAACTCAGTATGCACACTGTTGCAAGGGTAGATGTATCATTGCACACAAGACAAAGTGACTGAGTTCTGACTGAGCTAAATCTAAATAACAATCACTAAAACACATGTAAAAGCAAACCAGACAGTTTTTTATCTTTTTCTTTTTTATGAGTGACTGGAGAACTAGTGAGCATTTAGTCTGTGAAAGATTGAAGGTTGAGCAAAGCAAAATGAGAAGTCTTTTCATCAGAGTATTTAAAACAGTTTGGTTTTATTCAGTTTTGGGGGATTTCTATATACTTGATCTTTTCACTTTTGGGCCTGGTGAACACATTAGACAAAGGGTATTAATATTTAGAAGAAGCAGAGGTTTTTGTCTGCTTCTCAGAAATGGAAAAAATATATTTAAGGGATTTTAACATTAATACATGCAAAAGCCATAACTGAATTTAAGAACCAAATGACTAATTCTGAGGAAATATGTAAATAATCGTCCTCACATAAACAGTCTGATTTAATATTGTGGTTATATTTAGGGTAGTGAAATTGTATCTCCATGCATAGCTAAAAATGTATGAGCACATGATTCAAGCAAGTTGGTTTAAAATTCTTTTTAAAAGGTTTAGGCCATAAGACATTTAGGAACATGTTAGCTAAATTGACCTGTGCAGTGGCAATGTAAGTCCAAAGCTCCTGTAATTGAAACACATTGCACAACAGGGTTTTAAAGAGGGAATATTTTTTAGCTTAGACGTGTCCTGATTGTAAGATCCAGCTCAGAGCAATTTCCTTCTGGAGCTTTAATTTCAGATCACAGTTTTAAAACAAGTCCCTTGTCCTCCCCAAAAGCTGTGTGAATTTAACATCCCTTTTTCTTATGCACAAGATCATAGAGTGGCATAAAGTAGTGGACATGGTGCTATGATTTATTTATCAACTAAAATGCAAGTTTGACTAAGGCTAAAAAGCAAGTTTGAAAATGAGCAGTGGATGGTTGAAATGAACACAGAGCTAGAGCCATGGGAACACGTCTTAGCCTCTGGTGTGGTCATTCAAGTATTACAGCCAGCTAATTGAAAAAAGTAATTTTTTTTTTGTAGAAAAAAATTATGAAGGAGAGTTTGAAACTTGATGTGATCATACTCAGAATTTTCTTATCTCTCTGAGTCTGCTGAGAATCTGAAACTGAGCAAAGAAGCCAAGTTTAAGCCATTTTCAAAAGTTTTTGATGTGAAGAACAGAAAAGGAGAGGAAGAAAACCTCCAGCAAAGTTCCTCTGCTGATGTTTCAAACCTGGGGAAACCAGCCCTGCTTCAGAACTGTGGGGTTCAGATGGCACCTCCCTCAGCTGCCCCAGTCCACATTTAAATGTCTTGATCCTTGTACCCACTGTCATTTCCTGCTGGTTTCACCCCAGCACGGCCGAGTGAGTGACTGCATTTCCTATTTCCCCAGCTGGAGCAGCAGGAGCTCAGTGGCTGGGCTGGAGTGGGAGGCAAGGTGTGAGCAGGAATGACTGGTTGAGTGCAAGGGTGGGGAAACAGAGGCAAAAAAAAAGTGTTCATTACATTTTGGACAATATCTCTGCTCCACTTCAAGATGGGAAATCTGAGCCTGTGCCATCTGATTGCCTGCCAGATACTAGCTCAACAGTGGATAATTTTCTGGAGCTTTTCCTGTGACTGTAGTTTGAGGGGAGGAATTCTGAGCTAGCAGCTCCTAATTCTAATTCAAATATCAGTGCCAGGCAGCCCGTGGTGAGGAAAGATTTAATTATTTTTTTTGTCAAAATTCCACATATGGCAGGGGCTGTAGCAAATGAATTGTAAGAGGCTGGTGAAAGGGTGCATCATCATCCTGACATGCAGTCCACACGTTGCTTATGTTAAAATGCCATTGCTTCTCAAAGGGTTTTATTAGGCAGACAGGTTTTGGAGGCTTTCTGAGGGGATGACACACAGTCTTACTGATGCCTGAAGCTTTCAGCCTCCAGGTATTCCCAAAACCAGACCTTCCTGAACCCCTGGTTTATGTGGTGGAGTAATGGTACCCTGAAGATTGAAGTGGCTGCAAATTAGAAGATTGGTAACCCAAGGAAGCAAAAGGTCAAAAAAACCAGGTATTTGGGTACTTTTCAGTAACAGGAAATAAAAAATATATTTAAGGGATTTTAGAAGATTCAGGATTTCATTATCTACTTTTCTGTTTAAGGCAGTAAAACATTAAAAATGCCACAGGTGTAGTTCACAACAGGGCCAAAGGAGGTTAAATCAATCTCCAAACTCCAAATAAGGATGGTTAATTCTCATTTGTTAGCTGTGAAAGTGACAGCCTTTATTAATTCCTTGAACTTTACAAACAGCAGGTGAGAACAAAGGAAAAAAAGAAGACATTTGTTGTTTTTTTTCTGATGTAAAAATTAATGTTCTTTAATGACTCAATGTGACAGCAAGCAAATAAAAGCATCTCATTTGCTCTGCACATGAGGATGTGGCTATTCCATCTCCATCACACCATAACAAGGAGTAAAAAAGGCAAATCCCTTTTTTTTGGAGTTGTCTGGATATTTTACTGTGCATAAGCATAATAACTGCTATTTTCTGTCATTTTCCAGCATTTTCATGTTCTCTTAAAAACAGGCAGTTGAGCTCCCTCATCTCCACTGAAAGTGCAAACCCAGAAATAGCCCCTGAAGTTAGTGACTGATGTGAACTGAGTGAATACAGAGCGCAGGGAAGAGGAGGCTACCTGATGTCAGTGAAACATGTATACAGGGATCACAGAAAACTCTCTTGCCTGTGAGCCTTGTGTCACTGCTGGGTGCAGGAAATATTCCAGCATCCAGGTGAGCTGGGATTCAGGTGAGGCAAGAGGCATAAATAAATGGGTGAGAAGAGGATTGGCTGTCATGAACTTGCCCTTGGCTCTTCTGCAGCTACAAGAGAGCTGGCAAAGCACAGGTGTAACTGAGGGCTGGTTTAGTCTCTGTCTGCAGAACAAGTTCACAGGGACTGAAAATGGGAGGTGTAAATTGTCGCCCCTTTGCCCTGCTGAGCACCAGTGCCACTCCCATCAGGCAAGAAACCTCCCAGCAGCACATCACCCACCAGCCCCACTCTGATGATGAGGTGAAGGATGCCCAGTGTCAGGCTGTGATGTTTGAAGGATGGGAGATGCAGCTGAGCACATGCCAAGGCCTGCACTGCAGTCCTGGGACAGCACAAGGGTGGGATTTTTGGTTTAATGTGCGATAGAGAAGCTCTGTGATTTTTCAGGTGTGCCCTGCCTACAGCAGCAATCACTTAGTGCACCATCAGATCTTGCAATTATAGGTGAGTACAGGCTCCTTTACAAGAGAAGAGGTGATTTCCACATTTTATGTATGTGCACTATTAGTCATGTGCCATCACTGATATATTTGACTTATTTGTTGTCTAATATTTGAGGTGAATACTATTTAAGATTTATTTTGTAATTTCCGCTATGCCAAAGTAAAACGTATAGTGTGTTGCCATCAAGTTGGAAAAAAAATACCCCTTGATGCAAAAAGGGTGTCAAGATTTGAAACTCCCCAGTGACAAATGACAGAGGCACCAAATATACCTTGTTCCTGTATATCACTTCTTTGATGATGATGTGCTTTTTATATAACATTGTGGGTTTCATTCCTGTCCCCAGAATACCCTTGGAACTGAGTAGTGCTGTCCCAGCAATGTTATTATGCTGACAAAAAGATTTTAATTTTTAGACAGTTATAAAATATATGAATGCAGGCATAATGTTTTAGTTGCATAACGTAATACCAGGAATAGCTCACCAGTCATCTTAATCAGGTCATAATTCACTCAAAATCTCAGTAATTTGCAGTATACCTTGTCTAAATGGAGGTCAGAGAAGATACTGGTAAGGTCAGTAATCAGTGCTGGTACTGAAAGCTGGTACTTGGTAGATATGAAAATAATTGTGAGCTGTCTGAAATGTTTTACTTCCGAGGCTGCAACACTCTTGGGGTCTTTTTCAGTTTGTAGGAATTCTCATCCACTTACACCCATTAATACTTTCTGATTTAAACAGGCCCACAAATTAAAGGAAGAGCTGCCTCAAATCATTAACTCTCCAGTCTTTTGGAGTTAATAGAGTTGATATAAAATCATCATTATCAAACCTTCTAAAATCTGATAAGAACTCTAAAATGACATTGCACCACATCTGTTCCATTCAGTTACACCCATTTAAAATAATTACAACAGAAAATCCTCATTGCTGAGAAAACTCTGGACAGCTGGAGTCTTCCCTTTAACCTACATGAAACTAACAGGAATCATATCTTTCTTGTTAGCAATTCTGCACAACATTTCTCCTGCCAGCCAGTGCAATTTAAATCACCTGGTTGCCTGAAGTAAGGTCAGGGACAAAAAGATGAACAATTACTCTGAGTGTTTTTTTAACAACATGAATATATTAGATAAGTGAAAAAGTTTATTAATCACTGCAAGAATAGTTACAGAACTGTCTTGGAAATTTGCTCTATTCCTGAATAACAAGCATCTAAATTATTCCCATCATTAGAAGTATGCTTTCAAACGTTGTAAACATCAAGAACAATTTTAGATTAAAGATCTAAGCAAAAACTTTTAGCTGGAAACTTAGCTCATCAATAATTCAAAGTAGTTCTGGGAAATGTAATCTATTTCTTGGCAATGCTTTATCTAAACGTGTGGCTGTCTGGGTTTGATTGCTCTTCTGTGCCACAAGGTGTCATTGTTTCCCCATTATCAGCTTTTAAAATCCACACTATTGGAAAATCTGCAAAAAAATTCCTTAGTCTGGCATTTTAAGAACTTGGAAATAGACACAGATAATTATCTAGGTATTTTTTTTTCTTTTTTTTTTTTTTCGCTTGAGAAATGTAGAAAATAGCAACCTGTCAACGACAAAATCAGAAAGATCTTTTTGACACCTACTAATGTACCAGCAGGCCTTCAAGGTCTTCAGGCTTGTTGGTTTTTCCCTTCCTCGTGTAGAGGAACTTTGTGTGACCATTTGATCCCCTTGCCTCGACAGGAGGTAAGGGACTCCAGTTCTATTTTGAAGGCTTGGAGGAAGATGTGCCATTTGGGCAAAGCCATGTTCCTGTGCCCCTCAGGAGAAGGCCGGCTTCGCTTCTGCTGCCGTCCCTGCCCGGCTGCCTGCCCTGGGAAGGTGCCTCACTGCTTCTTGATCATGGAATGGTTTGGCTTGGAAGGGACCTTTAAAGGTCATCTTGTCCCCTGTCATGGGCAGGGACACCTTCCCCTAGGCCAGGCTGCTCAGAGCCCCACCCAAACGGGCCATGAATGTTTCCAGGGATGCAGCTTCATTACTTTTCGGGGCAATTTGTTCCAGTGCCTCATCCCCCTCATCATAAAAAATTTCCTCCTAACATCTAATCTAAACCTCTTTCCATTTAAAGCCATCCCCCCTTGTCCTGTCACTGCAGTCCTTGTAAAAAGCCCCTCTTTGTCTCTCTTGTAGCCTCTTTAAAGTACAGGAAGGGGCTCTAAGGTCTCTCAGGAGCCTTGTCTGCTGCAGGCTGCACAGCCCCAGCTCTCTCAGCCTGTGCAGCTGTGCTGGTGTTACCAAAGCAGGGCTCCGTGTTACACAGACATCAGGCAGGACACTGCAAAGAGGAAATTCCACTATTGAGCACATACAGGAAGACAATGGACTCGAGCATTAGCACTAGTAAACCCCAGGAATATTTACGCATTCAGGAGATTTTCCAGATAGATGCCTGGATGCCAAAACATGGCTAAATTTCTCAGGGGTAGCCTGGGGGAAAGTGGGCATCCATCACTTTTTCAGGGCTTGCCTGGCTCAGTGCTGGGAGCTGGGGGCTCAGCCAGGATTTCTCTGTTCTGGAGGGGAACCATGGATGGAGCTGCTCAGCCACTGAGCTGTTTGCTCTGTGCTCAGGCAGCCAGAAACACTGTCTCCAAAGAGGTCATGATGCAAAAACCTGGAGAGAAGCTAGGTGGTGAGAGAGAGGGAAAAGGAGGCAGTAAGATGAGCTGGCTCACAAATACAGCAGGAGAGACCCGACATCCTCTTGCAAGACTGGAAGAAGTGCTGGGAAAGAGGACATAACAAGAGAGTTGCAAAGGAATGTTGTGCACTGAATGAGGAGCTGTTGCTTGGAATTGTGTGCCCAGGTACTTATGACCTTGGGGAGGACGTTTGGGGTTCCCACCAGGGATGATTTAAAAGGAAATGTTATGTGTTAGTAGGAACCTGTTGATGTATACAGACATTCAGTGTTGAGACAAAGACTGTGATTTAGGAAGTCCAGATACAGCCATCTTATGTGTATCCATAAATTATAAATCTAGCAACTTATTGCTGAAAAAATAAAATAAAATATAAAGTGAAATAAAATAAAATATACCCAGATATCCTAGGCATTAAATCATATCACTCTCAGCTGAAAATGGATGTTTAAAGTAGTGAGTAGATCTTTCATTTTGTAATTGGTCTTGGAAATCTCAGTGGACCTTCCAAAACTTAAAAACCATTGGAAATGTTTCTTCATCCTGGGATGAAGATTACTGACAGAATGGCATGTGAAAAGTTTGCTGGAAATTGCTGTCTAAATCATTACCTTTTCTGTGCACAAAGAGTGACACTCTGAAGAGTGTTGAAGTGTGGAAAAGAGGGGATTTATCCACAGGAGTTTGCTGGATTTCAGAAAGGCATTAGGCTGTGTAATTGCCTCAGTCAGTTTGCTGTAGGGAGAGGAAATTATGGCTCTGTTGCATCAACTTTTCTCCTGAATTTTATCACTGGTTAGTTAGAGACATGTTTTTTGAGCAGCCAGAGAGCTGTCATTCAGAATTGATACTAAAAAGTCAGTAGTAAGAAAGCAAACAGATTATTCTCTCTGGGCCTTCTGCTTTTCTTACCAATGAATGTACCAAACATATCTTTTTGTCTTTGATTTAACACACAGAACAAGTCACACATTTTGTGCAATATCTCTTAGCAGAAGTTCCTGCAGGTGTTGGCAGCAGAGGTGAGCAGTGTGGCATCCACTGCACCGTGGGCTGGTGTCTCACCTCACCCTGCTTCCAGCTCACACCTTCTCTGACAGGTTTCTCTGTGTTTAGCTGTTTCACCCTGCTTTTATTTCTGCTTTCATTAGACTTCCCTAGCCAACATATGCATGCTTTTAAGTACCTAAACTGAAAATCAGTCTTCACAGTCTTCACAGAACCAGTGTTAAATCTTGTGCTGTCAGCTGGAGCATGACTTGTGTCACTGGGACAGAAGGTCTTTATGATCTTTATGGGGAATTCCTTTAGGACCTTTATGCACTGTATAAAATCTTTCCCCAGGCTGCCAAGGGTACCTATCACCTTTGCTAATGATTCCACAAATGTCACCATGTTAATGATCTCTTTTCAGCTCAAACTGTAAGCCATGGATGTCTATTTCTCTTGAGAGAGATAACGTGTGTATAAACTGCACCTCGAACCAAATGGAAAACAATAAATAGTAATAACATTTCTGATGGAAAATGCTTTTCACAGAAGGGCTCAAAATGTCACGTAACAGTTACAAAGATAATGTTTCATCTATCATAAAATCTCCCATCAAACCAGGGGCTTTTACTGGGCACTTTATTTGTTGATCCTAGGAAGAGGTGAGGATTCAGCCTTTACTTTTGCCTCCTTGTGTGCCAGTGCAGATGCAGCAGTGGAGACTCTGGTGACTGCTTGCAGCTGTGGCTGTGATGGCATTTGGGGATTTCTGGAGCTGGACCTCAGTCTGCTGATGGCCAAAGGCCTCAGCATGGCCCTTCTTCCTCTGCTACCCTGGGAGAAACAGCTCAAGTGCCCCAGTGCTGCTTCAGCTTCACTGAAAACATTCCTCTACTCTCCAGAGCAGCAAGGCAAAGAAGTGCCCTGACTCTTTTCAGGGCTTGACAATGCCCATTTCATAAAAGCTTTTTGCATTTACCAGATTTTCAGCATCTGATCAGGAGCTGCCTATGAAGGCACAGCTTGGTCCTTGAACACCTTCCAGGCAGGGGGTTACCAAGTGCCCTGTTTGTGTGTCCTGCTTGATGCACAGTGGGTAGATTCACTGAGAACACTCAAGCTGTCATGAACCAAAGAAAAAGGAAAAAGTCAAAATACTTGTCTTTTCAGAGTCCTTCCAGGCTGCACCCCCCCGCAACCCCCTAGTAAAAACCTGGAAAATGCTTGGTCAGAGATTGCCCCTGAAGTAAGTGTTTGTTTTGGTTTGGAAAGACAGGT
>LXPA01012024.1:10917-27857 GCA_001655095.1 Phylloscopus trochiloides viridanus
CTGTATCATCTTCAACTTTTTTTTCTTGTCTTGGGTTGTATGAATTTCATCTTGCACTTTTAAATGTCTTTTCCTTCTTTGTGGTGGGAGGGGAAAAAGAGAAGAGGTAGAAGCTACATTTTCATTGCTTTTGGAGCTAAATCTAATGACAGCTGTACCGACAATTTTCTTCTGTGTTTACATGCAGCCAGGAGCTATGGGCGGAGAAGAGGTAAAAGTATTTACTAAATGTTTTGTTTTGCTGAATAGTGGGAGAAATAAATATCTAGCTTTCTTGTGATAAGATGATGTTACCAATTTTAACATTATTTAGTTCATCAGTTGCTTCATATAAATCAATCTCATTCTTCCCTTGCAAAACAGCTCCGTTCTAAAGCAATGATGGGCCTGAGGTGATAACTTCAAGTGTGTTGCTATGACTGGAGAACTGGAGGATGACTGAATGTAAAGACTCCCATGACAATATTTGTGGCTTGAAATGCAGTGTTCCAAAAAACTATTGGTTTGGGGTTTATGTTTGGTGTTTGTTTGTTTTGTAGAAGTGCAAAGTTTACCTGCTGCATTGAACATTTGGAATTTACTTTTTCTCTTACATGAAACAGCTTTTGCTGAATGTTAGACTTCATTACATTGAATTGCCTCAGACAGAACATGTGTGATACCAATACTAGTAACTCTCCTCAACAGTGAATATTGATAATAATTTTGAAAAGATACAGTATTTGAGCACATTTTAACAGTCTTTCATCATAGACAACCCTTAAAACAGAAAAGCAAACTGAAAACATTTTATAAACGTACAGTGCTGCAGATGAGTTTATTCTGAGAGATGAATGAACAAGGACAATAGCAAGTCCAACAGCTGTACTGAGCAAGCCACTAATGCAGCTTACATTTCTGTCCTGTGATGTAGCTTACACAAAATGGTTGTGATTGAGAAAATCACAGTGAAAATAGCATCTTTTAACAGTCATGTTTAGGCAGTGCCATCTGCATGGGGTACTTCAGCATTAAACTTAATCTTATCTTCCTTTCCATGAAGTTCTCTGCCAGCTATGCAGGTGACATTGCCTCCTTTTCCAAATGTAGAATTTGCATCACGTTTGTGAAGAACTTAGAGACAGATGTATCCATCACACAGACCAATAGTGTCCAAGGGCTTGTAATTTGTATGGATTGAGGTGGTAGGCTGTACAAGCCATACTAACACAGCTTGTCATAAAGAATTTGCTCTGATTTTGTTCAAAGCTGACTCATTTTAGTTTTTATTTGATAGCTAAATCTGAAACAAAAGATTCAAATTTTCCTCACAAACTTACCTTCCTATTTTCCCCACTTGCAGAGATCAGGCTACTGTTAACAGATGTTGAAAGCATTCTAATACTTAGATGTTTTCAGTGTTTTCATGGTACTGAAACAAATTGGAAGTATGTGGAGTATACAGTAGGGTATACTCTCTGTGCAAATGAACACTGTTTAATTTTATATTAAGGTTGTAGCAGGTGTTTCCAGATTGATCAAATGGCACCAAAGTAGGAAAGGAAGTAGGAATGAGTAGGATACTATAAATTGCTTGCAACTCGTGTTTACTTGTAGAAGCAAAATGCAATAATGCAGAAATAATTGTGATTAAGGTAATTTAGGCTGTTTTATAAAAATTTTAGTGAAGACTAAATAGGGCAAACAAGTTCTGAATGTGCTGGCTTTTCAGTTTTTTTCTTCTCATTACCAAGAAGCATGTTTCATTCCACAAGACTTGTTTCCTATGTGAAATGCAAGCTTTTCCATACTAACAAGTAGATTTTTGTGTATGTGTCTTGTCATTAATGTTAGGGATTTTGACTTGCCTCATTCATATTAAAGTCTGTGATGTTCATGCTTTATCATTATCTTGACTTTTATAATGTTGGCTTTGAGATTTCTTCACCTTAAGCGTGAAATTCTTCAGCAGTCTGTTAAAAATGTGTTGGTTATCAAATATTCTCATATATCCCTCTCTATTATTGCTTTTACCATTTGCATTGGGATAATATGCAGAGTAACCACAGGCAAGTCTGTGCAAGGACTCATTTAATGTTTGTTATACTTGGATATTTTAATTAGTGTTTGATTCTGTCACTGCGACTAAGCATCTTCAGTGAGAAGGGTTTTGTCAGACATTTCTTGAGGCTTGCCATAAAATCTCAGTTCTCTACTTGATTTTCTGTTTCCTTTGAGAAAAGAGATGAGCATTTCTTTGTAGGTATCATGTTTAGAGCTGTTGAGTCATGTTCTTGGTACCTTGTTTTTAAACTTTTACAACCAGTTTTTCAGGTACAGATGTAAGCACTGCTGTGGGAAATCAGCTCAAACTATTTTGCTAAACTGATAACTCTGAGATGCCCAGGGAGGGGTACAGGAATACATTACAAAAAAAGTGCATTTAGTGATGCTTTCCCAAAATGTTCTCCCAGAAATCTGCCCCAGGGGTTCTCTTGAGGTGATGTTTTAATATTTATTGCTTTAGATTGCATTTTTCTCCTGTATTTACTCATTCCCTTTTCTAAGCCTAGATAAATTTTTCAAAATCCCAAAAGTCTGTAGCAAGAATTTCCAAAGTTTGCCTTGCTTTCAGCCTTGCCATGTACTGATTGTGTTCAATGCAGTTTATTTTTCCCTTCCTGGAGAACAGTCATTCTCTATTCCTTTGTCTGTATGCTTTCCATTATTTTAAATGTATTCTTACATTTAGCTTTATATTTGACTTAGCTATAAACTTAAGGAACATCATTTGCATTTATTTAAAGACCAGGACTTGTAGACTGCCAAGCATTTGGCATGGTGCTTAGAGGTTGCTTTCTAAGTTGCTGTCAATTTTTATTATTTCCTTCAGAACTCAGTCTCCTCTGCAGGTCTGTATTTTAGTTGAACACCTTGTTATTAATTTGATATGTCATCTTCCACTAATGGCTCATGTTTCTTGTTTGTTTATTTTTTTTACAAGAGGGTAGGTTGATGGGCAGGAATTAAAAAATTATTTATCTCTTCAGTAATGTCAATCTCTGAGATATTTTCAGATCTCCTGCTTTTCAATGAGTGTTCTGATTTGATATTTTTACACAGTTGTAGAGTCTTAATTATTTTTTTCTCTCATGCAAATGTTCTCTTTTATGTTGAAATGCATATGTTTATACATGTACATGACCTGTTTGTCCCTTAATGGAATAGTCATTAAAAGTCTTTCTGGTTTATGCTCTAAACCCACCATTTTGACAAGAAGTCTTTGAAAGGCAGCATCTCTACATCCTTCTCTGACTGTGGCATTTGCCCTGTTTATGTTGATGTGTAAATGCACGGTAGGATTTTTGCTTCAGTGGATTTTTGTGTCTGAGGTCTCTGTCAGTGTTTAACATTCAATATATTCTTTTTAATCAACACTTTTCTGGTGCCTGATGTTTGTAAAAAAAATCAGGCTGGTGTTGTGTGTCAGTGAGAACGTCTTTCCTGACTCTGTTAGCTGGTTTTCCATAAACAGGATTACTGTTTCTTTTTGTAATCTGTCCTTTGCTACTGGAGACAATTACTGATATTTTCAGTGTATGTGTTCTTCTGACTGCTTTCCCTCTGTCTTGATTTTTCTCTTTGCCCCTCTTTTTATTTCGTTCACTTCCCTGTGCTGTTAATACCAGTATGGTATTAGTCCTTAGGTCTGGCTATGTCAATTCCATGTGATCCATTACCTTTGAATTTAATTATGCATCCGTACAAAAGTATAAATACATTTATATTTGTAATCAACCCCCCTATAAACCATTTGTATCAATTAATTATAATTCCATCCCTGGGAGCAATCCTCCATGGTATGAGGGGACAAGTAGCGTTTTCAGAGTTGAGGTATGGTTCCTATTTATACATCTCTCTATATTGCAGGACATATTTTTCAGATCAGGTATACAAAATTGTTAAATTCCAAAGTTGGCAAGTGATGCTTATATGCAGTCTTTGAATTTTTTTTTATCTTCTTGTTAATAAATCTGTTTTTAAGATAATGTGTGTACACTTTGTTAGTAATAGCAAGAAGTTAATCAGTCACATCAGATGGTTACAAATAAATTCTTTTCATTAACTGAGTAGCAGCCATTTATGCTGATTTTGCTCTTTCATTAGTGAAAGGATGTTTTAACTCTAGGTAACAAACAGGCTGACAGGCTGTTCTAGCTAACAATGTTTTAAGTGCAAGTTCTTTGTGGTTTATTTAACGAGATTTTTTTTCCTGTTCACTAAGTTTCTTCATTTTGTGTTTAATATCAACAGTCCAAAGCTTTTCCATGTTTATTTTGCTGTTTGCCCCCCCTCTCAGCATGGGCCTGTGTTCCGTGGAGGTGGAAGTGCTGCAGCCCTAGTTGGCAGGATCCTGTACAGCACTCAGAGAACTGTCCTGCTCTGCAGTGCAGTGGCTTGAGGGATCTTGAGACCATTCCTTCGAGATCTGTTATGGAAGGTGGAAATCTCTAAGAATTGGTTTGAAATGTAAATCTTGCAAAGGTTATTCTATAGCTATGACACATAATTTCATCAGATAACTTGTTTTTCATTTCTATCCATTCGCAAGGGTTTGTTTTAAAGCTAAATTAGATTTAGTGTCTTGTAAGGGTAATAACTCTTGGAAAAATAGAAACAATACTAATGAACATGAATTGGACAACTGGACCACCTAGCTGGGTCTGTTAATGCAAGTTCTGTTAAAGGAAAACAGTAAAAGGAAAAGATTTTTTTACTGAAGTATTTCATTCTCCAGCAAATAGCGTTAACTGTAGAACCTACAAAATCTGTTGCAGGTCGGTCTTCACTCTTTCCTTTTGAAGATGGCTTCCTAGACGACAGCCATGGTGATCAGTCCTTATCCTCGGGTCTCAGCTCTCCGACACGCTGTCAAAACGGGGAGAGAGTGGAGCGCTATTCTAGAAAGGTGTTTGTTGGAGGTCTTCCTCCTGACATTGATGAAGGTACTGTGAATCACTTGCATTGCTGAGATGTGGGAATTGCCTTTCACATAATTACTATTACAAAGATCAGATTTTCATAGAAGCAAATGGGTTTTCCCAGGCGCGTCTCCTGCAGTGCTTGTGGTGTTCCTT
The DNA here is from genome assembly GCA_001655095.1 of Phylloscopus trochiloides viridanus. Lineage (NCBI taxonomy): Eukaryota > Metazoa > Chordata > Aves > Passeriformes > Phylloscopidae > Phylloscopus > Phylloscopus trochiloides. The sequence continues at coordinate 16,035 of LXPA01012024.1, forward strand.
AGAACAAACACACACTACCAGCCCCTGCAACACCCGAGAATTGACTTGGTGTTCTTGTGTACTGTAGATCAGAAGAGATGGAGACAGAAGTGGCTGCATAGCAGGTCTTCTGATCTGCATGTCTTCCCACGACTGTCAAGTGGGAAGGCTGAAAAAGGGAACTTAGTGGGTACTGTCTCTCCTCCATAGTCTTTTCCTATTCTTGGATGTGGTTGACTTTAAAGGCTTTCTTAATGCAGTCCTTACCAAAATACCATGGGCTTTAAATAATCAGCTCTTATACCAGCACGTATGCAGGGTTCAGATGATAAATATAGGGTAATAATATGGTTACAAAGTAATAACCTGCTTAGCAAGGATGGTCTGAGTTTTTCTCAATAATTACCTGCTCTACTTGTGTGTGCCCCACAAACCCTTACTCCCAAACTAAAATCATGACAGTTTCTGGTGTATATTTCATAGCTGGAATATAGCTGGAATCCACCTCTGTCTAGCTTCAGTGGGCATACACAGGGAATCTCAAGATGCCTTATAATGAGAAGACGGAGCTCTCTAATCTACTAATCTGAAGCCTAAACCATGTACAGTTTTAATGAAGAAATAGTATGAGTTGCCAGTCTGTGTTTACAAACACCTGAAATGCAGTTCCCTTGTCACACCAAGAGTTACAGGGCTGTTATATGGGATCTGCTGGGTAATCTGGATTTGCAGCTGTAAGAAGCAGCAGCCCAACAGGGACAACTGATGTGAATATTGCTGGGTCGCTCAGAATCAAAATACATAGCCAGTCTGTCCTGTGAGGAAGTAACATGGTCACCCTCTGTCCTGAGAGGCCTCCTTCAGTAACCCTTTCTCCCTCAGCTCTTCAGCTACACAACAGGTGTGTTCTGTCGCCAGATGCTTGAAAAATCTGGCGTGCAATTCATGGCTTCACAGAAACTGGACACATCTCAAACAGCAATCCAGAAACTGGAAAACCCCACTGCCTTTTCTCCTGATGGCTTATTACCCTGATCTACCTAACATCACATTAGACACAATTCTAAACTAATTCTTTATTTAAAGAACATTTAAAAATGTATTGAGAAAATAATATTTTTTAAAAAACAGTTTTAAATACTTTTTTTTCTGAAAGATTTGCATTTAAAACAAAATTGTCTTATAGGGTAGCTTATCATGTGTGTTACATGGTGGTTCCAAATTGATGCTTAAAAAGTGAAGAAAAAACTTGGTAATTTAAGGCAGATTTCCTGAGGGACATGAGGAAGGTGAAATGCCCACAGTGGCATGACCTGCTGCAGCCTCTTTCTAGGGCAGGCTGCAAGGAGCAGCCGTGCTGACATGGAGCTCCTCCGTCAGTCCCATGTGGCTGCATCTGACCCTGCCTGGTGGCTATAATTGGAAACAGACCGCAGCTGAAGCATATTCACTTCTGATAGATCATGTTTGCATTTAATCCTGCGGCAGACTTCCTCTAGTGGAATGTAAAATCACTTTTTTAAGCAGCCATGTACAGCACAGAGATGAATATTTAGTTATCCTCTATGGACATTATTGCAGTTTTCACTGTTCTTGTTTTGTTTTTTAAGACCTTTTTACCTTGCCACTGTCAGTTTTTATGTTCTCTCTAAAGTGCCTCATTTGTTTTTTTGTAGATGAGATCACTGCCAGCTTTCGTAGGTTTGGACCTCTTGTGGTGGACTGGCCTCACAAAGCTGAAAGCAAGTCATATTTTCCACCTAAAGGTAAATAGTTTAAAACACACTTAAGAAGTCTGTTCTGGTAAAACGAAATTACACCTGCCATGTGGCCATCCACTATAAAGCAAAGTTTTGACTCTTTATGGTGAATTTTCTATCTTTCATCAAGCATATTTTCAGCCATTGCCACGATGAGAAAAAAGTTCACAATTTGGTTGTTGAAATGTGCCCCTCTTGTGTGTACTTCCTCAGCACTCCATGAACCCTGGAATTACACCTTAATTTGTACCAGCAGTAGGTAGAGTGCAAATCACAGAAATTTCCTAGTTGAGTCTGTTGTGGTTCGCACATTGCAAGAGCCGTGTGAATACGCTGGCAGTCACTGGGATCGGGTCACTTGGATTGGGTGCCCAGAGCTCCGCAGGGCAGCGGCTGCAGCGTGTGCTCGCCCCGGGAGCCGCGGCCGTGCCGGGGCTCCGCCTCAGGGCACTGAGCACGGAGCGGGCTCTGCTCACAGGGCACCACGGGCACGGGGCTGGGCCAGCCCCTCCCCGGCAGCACAGCGTCCTGCGGGCCTGTTCTGTGACAAAGAACAGCTTACGGGAAATCTGTTTGGGGAGGGTTACTTGGCTAAATCCAACTGCTCTTACTGTACCCTGCTCTCTGATTTTGTACAATACATTCTACTCTCTTTCACCTGTGCCTCTTGCATGTAGTTCCTGAGTTCAGTCATGATCTGAAACACTAGCAGGAAGTTGTACACAAAGTTTCTGGTCTATATACAAAGGTTTTAATTTCTCATTGACCCTGGAAAGCTCTTAGTTGCTCATTAAGGCCACTGGTTATTTTGGCAGAACAATGGGCTGTTTAGTCAGTGAACTAGCTAATCCTGCAATATTTTGATAGACTGTAAAAACACACAAATAAAAGCCAACTTAATATATTTGGAAGCATAATTGCTGGAGGCAAGATAGCACTGTGACAAATACTTGCCCTGTGAACAGTATTTGGGACACTCAAAATCAGAAGAGAAACCCTCACTTAGAAGAGAAATACATGCTTCCTCTTTCCTGTTCCATTCTCACCACTCAGCCTTGCTGTCAGCAGTTATGCAACATCTGTTCTTAAATTTAAAAACAAATCAAACAGCCCCAAAAACAGCAAAAAAACACCCCAAACCTCAAACCCCCTGCAATATTCCTAAGGACAGTTGGTATAATATATGCTTTTCCCTTTTTATGTTATTTTTCAAGATCTTTGGGGTCTTTCTGGCTAGTGAATTCTAATTGTGCCTTCACTTAAAAGTCTGGGATTTTTGGGATTTCTCCTTGTCCTTATTATCTCTTAGTATCCTCTACTTGTTTTCCCTTCTTTTATTTTTTCCTTTTATTAATTCAGAAAATAACTATTTGTTGAATTAACATGGGGCTTCCAATTTTGATTTTGTTCTGTATCTGACTGTGGACTAGTTATGCCTTGACAAACTTGTAAAATGTTTTTGAGTAAGATCTATTTTAGCAGAAGACAAGGGAATGCAGTCTCACTTCTATTTTTGTCGTGATTCTAATATAGGAAACGGCTTTCAAAGCCCCTGCCAGTTGCCCTGAACGTCTGTCTGAAAGTGCTAAACAACAGTCAATCCCAACTGTTCCAGATTTATTTATATCTGACTTCTTAGTTATCAGTCAGGGCTGCAGCATCAGACATCCTGCATGCCTGGCTCTGACATTCACTTACAGTCATGGTAAGCTCCGTAGGTCAAATGTACTTGATTTACTATGATCCCATACAGGCAGCACCTACACAGAAGACAGAATATTATTTCCAGGAGTCAAAGGGTAAAGTTTGAATGTCTGTTCTAATTTTTTCACAGCTGAAAAAATTAGAAATGAAAATGAAAATTTTTCATTTTTTTGGTTGGCTGGTTTGGTTTTTTTTCCCAATAAAGAGTACTTTTCAAAGTTATTCCAGAATCATTTTCAGAAGCACCACAATAAAATATCTCCAATGCTGGTTTTGATCAGAAGTTCTTTTAGACCTAAAATTTAAGTTGTTGGGCTTTAGTTTTGGGGGTTTTTGTTTGTTTTACTTTTTATTTTAAGCTGTTTTGGTGCATTATTGGACCTTTCCTTAAAAAATACAAAAAGAGATATTTGAAATTATTCTTGATGCAAAATTCAGTGAGACTTACTCAGCTGTCAAGTACTCATGAATTCAAATGTTTCCTCCCTTCATTTTTCTAGATGTCTTCCATGTTGCATTGCTAGTCTGTAAATTCTCTAACATTTTAAATATGAGTTTTTCAAATGGAAAACATGTCCAAAATAACAAAGGACAAATGAAATTATAGAGGAGAGAATGAGCTGGGGTTTGTATGCTAGCAATCTTGAAAGAAAACAAGGGAAATGACCTGTTGGAATGAAGTGGGGATGATGCAGAGGCTCTTCACACATTGATAAAAGCCTGACCTTCAAGGCTTCTTCCACCTCCTTCAATGTGCCCCAGAGGCAGTAAAACTGAGCCCTGCTCTTTCTGAGCACACGTCATCACCTCCAGATGGGCTTCAGTGTCCTTTTGATGGATGGCTTTTTCCAGTACTGGGCATTGGGCAGTGTCTGCTCTTTCAGCAAGGTTCAGGATTTTTGTCTGTTTGCTTTGATAAGTGTTCTCTGAGAGGTTTGGGGCAGAGAACATCAGTAGGTGATGCCATGGGTCAGCACAGTCACTGAAGTTTTATGCTGGAGCTGTTTCACATCATGGTTTTCTGTCTTCAGTTACATCCAGGTGATACAACATCCCCTGCAGTCCTGAGTGAATCAATACAGATTTCCAGTATCTACTTGTTGGTATAATCTATTGAATTTTGGAATGTTTGCTATGCTGGTGCAATACATGAATTCCCTGTAGTCACCCTGTATTAGGAGCACTCTGTTGATATTCTTAGGGCTAGGAAGAGAAGGCTGCAGAAACCATTAGCCATGGCTAATCTGATCAAGCATGAAATCTGAAAGATTAAAATGTTGCTTACAGTCTAGTGACCTCCACCACCACCCACCAGCCCCACCCGAGGGCTTAGTTTGGTTAGTTTAGTGAGCAAGTCAGGCCCTAGATGTGTAGTCAGTTCCAGCAAGCCTTATTAGCTAATTTAGTAGTTGGTGGGGTTGATTAGCTTAGCTGCAGTGGCATGTAAGCTATCATTGGGACCATTTGGAATCTAGAAACATTCCTGCAGCACTGAGCTTGAACAAAGAAGGTTTGCCTGGATTTGGCATCCTGAGCAGGATGGTGTCACCACAGCTCTGCTTAGGCACATTACCTCAGATTTAGTGCTGGGCCCAATGGACATAAATGTCTGTGTGTGAAATGATGCTGATCTGGGATCTCCAGCATGGTGAGGCTTATCCCGGTGTGGTGTCAACAGTGCCATTTTGGACCCTGGGGGATGGCACAGCAACACAGATGTATCTGCAGCATATTCCTCAAGCACGTCATTGCTATCTGTATTATCCAGGTTTTCCTGTTTTCCCAGATGTTCTAGGGGTTTGTTACCCAAATGATGCCATTGCCTGACGTCACAGAATCCACTGATCACGTGTTTGTGAAAGCAGTCTGGCTTTGTCAGCACTGGAGTTTTGGGCATTGTGATAGCAACCCCCAAATCATTCTGCACACCTTACCTTACCTTGGTTCCCAGTGAGTTCCATGTTTAGGTTGCTGAGAGAACAGGGACACTCTTGTCACTGAAAGTGAATATTGTGCACTTGGGCAAGAGAAACTGCCAACAGCTGACAATGTGTCTAAGAGGCTCCTATTTCTAGTTCTGAGCATCTGCATTGTTGCCTTATCATTTCTTTTTACCCCTCCTGTGCATTGTAAAGCTTAGCACCATGTTTCTATGCTGGTGTCATGCATGAGGTGGTTTTTAATGCTTTGCCTCTGAATGAGGCTAATACATTCCCATTGCCTGAGAAGTCTTTGGATTACTTCCTTTGGCATCTGTTTGGATATGTTACTAACTGAACTGGCAAAATTCTAAATGCCATGTGTTGGTCTTGGGTAAGCAGATGCCCAGTTCATAATGTGTTTACTTGGCTTTCACCCCAGAGTTTGGGATTTAAATGTGGTTTGTGGTTAAGTATCTTTTGAGTACCTATGAGACATTGAGAAATAGAGAAATATGTATTAAGGATGCTAACAAAAGTAGTTGCACATTACCATGCCACAGTCTATTTATCTCTGGCAAAATCCAGATAATTCGTGTTTTATTTAAATAGAAATTGATAGGGTTTTCACTTATTTGCTGGTGTGCTGAGTTAAGCAATGCTTATGCTAACTACAGTAATTTTTTTCTTTCCTTTTTTTATGAAACAGATGGTGCCAACTGTTTCAAAAACATTTTTAGTTGTTTTTTCTTTAGCAGATTGCTAGCTTTAAAACAACTTTTAAAAAACGCTTTATTGTTTTTTTTCCTTGAGATAACTTAGTAATTACTCAGTTATGAGTTCTTAGTAATCACTAAGAACTGCACCATGTGTTTTAAAATGCCAAAAATTATGCAAAAAATTCCCCCCCTTTTTTTTTTTTTTTTTTTTACATTTAGAAAGATTGATGTTTATCCTGGATAGAGATGAGATTTAGAGTTGGAAAATGAAGCATGTCAATAGGATGGGTTTAGAATGGGAGGAATGCTTTGGCTTTACAGTTGATTTAGATCTGTGATGCAGCAGTCTGATCCTTTTGTGTTTTCCCTGTGTTCTTCAGTTTGTTATCCTGTTATCTGATAAAATTAAGCACATTTGGCCCTACTGCTCCATATGGGACACTAGCATGAGGGAGATCTCATGCAAAACAAAACAGTGTAAGCAAAGTGGCACAAACTAACATGAAATGATTCTCATGCTTTAATTTAAAAACAATTGGTGGGACAGACAGTGTGAGAGTCTCTGATTCTCTCCAAAGTACTGTTTAGATGGGAACAGTGTTGTTGTAGTCTTTTGACTGATCTTGATTTCATGGATGAAGACCATTTCCATGGTTAATTCCATTGCTACTGCAGTGGCAGTTGTAGTTTCTGCCAGAGGAACAGGAGTGAACAGTTGAAAGGAGTAATAAATCCAATTTCATTAGTTATATTCACAAGAAGGTGTCTGGTTTGTCCAAATACAGCAGACTATTCTAGAAAACTGCCTGGCTTAACTGATCAAGTATGATCCCACCGCAGTCCAGCATGAAATACTGAGCCAACTTTTGTACTTAAAATCTGAAGTCAGACATCATCATATTTGTTAGAATGGAAACTGACATTTCTATCCAGAGTTACATTGTATGGCAAAGAGGGATTCTGGGAGGGTTTTTAGATGTTGTTTACAAATGTTCCAGCACACGTGTGCAGTGTCAGTCGTTTACCCACTGACACCTGAGGCCATACCTGTAATTTGTAGTCCCTGTGTCTTCCCACAACAGGGCAGCAGAATCCCAAATCAATGCAAGTCACAAAATGTGTTGTGGCAAAATGCAGTACACACTAATGTGCTCTTCTGTAGCTGTGTGACTTTAGCTTGGTTTTGTAGAGAATTTTCTGTGAGGTTTTTGATGACTTTTGTTTGAACCTGCCTTTTTTATGCCATTAACACTGTTTCATGTCTTGTCCTAAATGTTTGAGGATTCTTGGTGGTGTACTGATGATTTTTAAATGTCTCTCTTTGAGACTGCTGAGCATTCAAGGAGCTTGCTTCATGTAAGAGAATTTCTGTCTCTAAAATGATGCCACTTGCAGCTGTGGCATCATGTTTTTCTAGGGCAAAACAAGATCTGGTGAGGCAAAATACAAAAGTGTTTTTGAGCCATCGCAGTCTAGGCAGAACAAATCTGATTCTGAAGTAACATTGCAGGATTATTCTCTCCCAGCTTTCATGTTGCTTTCAGCAGATCTTTCTTTCAGAATTGCTAGGTTGCTATAGAAGAAACCACATTTTTTAGCCAGCATTTGACCCTTTTTCTGTAATTTGAACATATCTAAGTACATAAAAAGCTTTCCATGTTTCTCTCTAGAGGTAGCCAGACCACTTTTGTCAAATGGAAGGAGTTAAATATGTGTCTTGTTCTCATTAACCTCTCCTAAAACCCAAGCAGATTTTACTGTGGGTTGTACATCTCATCCCTCCCCAATACTATTTTTATTAAATGTTGCCTTTTCTTTTGTTTTATGAATGGAAATACATGAATTGATCTGTAAGCATGATGGGCTTCAGGATAAAAGCTGTCCTTCGAATAGTGCTGTTGAAGACATAATATTATTTTGTGCTTTGTAGTAGCTTGTGCTATCTTATTTTGCTAATAATTTATGAAGCACCAAATGATCCTTTCAAATCACTGAAGTATGTTGAAGGGGTTGTTGCAGAGGGTGGTGCAGAGACAGATTCTGTACTAGCACTGCAGCATATTCATTGTTCTGATGGTCACCTAAAAAGTAAGTTGTTCCCTACTTCCACCACCAATCAGTTGTAATTATTTAATGCATTAAACCTTGTGGTCTCTTCATGAAGTCCTACAGGCATTATATTTGTAAAATTACATATTCAGTTCCTAGGATCACTTCACTAATACCCCTAAAATAATAATGCAGTTAATAATAATAATAATAATAATAATAATACCCCTATACCCCTAAAATAATGATGCAGTTAATAATTGATGATGTGTGTATTCCAATGATCTTGCACCAGTTTTAGATTGGTGCCAGATCACTGGAATACACACATCATCAATTTATCCAAGGTAATACCCCTAATTATACTTGTGTCCCCTCAAATCAGAGGTTAGGACTGGCAGTGTGAGTATTTCAGGTGCTGGATATGCTGTGGGTGTCTCTGCCCAAGGCAGTGCATCTGCCTCTCATCTCAAAAGCTTGGAGCAGCTCAGAGCTGGTGTTTCCTCAGCTGTCTCAGTGCTGCGCTTGGCAGGTTGTGTCTACTCCATAACATGCAAATCCCACCTGGTTTGGGGACCTACAATGTGTCTGACTACTGATTACACCAAGAGTGTAACCAGTAGTCAGCTGTGTGCCAGTGGAGGCTGGGCAATTTCATTAATAAAGGTAAACACAACTTTTTAGAGGATTTCATAAGTCCAGTTTTGGTTGTTTTTTGTTGTGTTTGTTGGTTTGTTGTTTGTTTGGTTTCTTTTTAATATACTATTCTGATCTCCCAGAGATGTGCATACTCTTACTTACCAGAAGCATTTTGGGTTTTCTTTGGTTTTGAGAGGAATTTATTGTTCAACATAATCCAGTTTTTGGAAAATTCCTTCTGTTATTAAGGAGGATTTTTCAAGCTGCATCTTTTTCTTATGGTCAACAAAGACAAGAAGTTTGAACAAACCAGAACCTGAGAACAATCCACATGTGAGTGAACATTCAAACCAGTTATTAGCAGCACCCCAGCAGCAAATGACAAATTGATTACTTGATTAAAATAAGGGAAGTCAAAGCTTAGTGCTGAAGCTCTGAATTCTGCCTTTAGAAATGTTTTACAGCTCACAGGAGAGTTACAATCATACAAAAATCAGAAAATATGTTACTAGCTTCATCAGTGCAAATGACATGGGGTGTCTTTTCTTTTTGATTGAAGTACTTTACTTTGAAGCTCTTGACAACAGTCACAAATATTTTGTGTATCTCTAGTAAGTGCTGCTTGCTTTCTTCTTTAAAAATAAATGTTAAGAAAAACATATAATTTAAAGTGAAAACTATTTTTATTGTAAAACCCAATATCAAATTTAATTTAAAATAACTGAAATCCAGCTAGCCTGGATTTTGGACTGGTGCTTTCTTCCTCTGAAAATTCATTTTACCTCATGCTGATACTGTGCTTGAAATAGAAGCTGAAATCAAGCAGAGCATTTATATGTCTGTAGAATTTTTCCATGTTAATGTTAGTTGGAGTAGGGCTGGAAAATGTTTTTTTTGCAAAGAAGAGTAACAGGTTTTGTTCAAACTTGGAAACTGATCTGTCTTAAGCCATCTGTTCAAAGTAAAAGCAGCAACAACAGACCTGACCCTCTCCAGAGGATGACCATGAGCTGCTCTGCCCAGAGCAGTCACCATTGCATATTGCCCTTGAAAACTGAATTTTAAAAAATTCACTTCTGAATTTTGTTGGCTTTTTTTATATTTAGGAGTGTGAATGCTTGTTTTTTCATGATGCTGACTCAGTAAACTTCACAAAGATAGCTTCCACCTCATCAAATATTTAGTCTTTGTCATATGATATTCATGTGACTACTGTTATAACTACAGTAACCAAATTGTATGTTAGAGCCTTTTTTGTTTTATACCCTTTAATTCTGATTTATAGCTGCTATAGATCATGTTGCAGTCTGAAGTCTGATGTTGAAAATGGCTGTGACCTTTGAAAGAGGAGACAACACTATAAATTTGCTGTTGTAATGTTTTATACTAGTTTAGAAGTAAAATGCCAGATAAAGAGAGGCTTTAGTATGCCTGTAGAATATTCTTTTAGTTAAAAAACACCAAAAAGTCCAAGTAATTTATTTCAGTCTTTTCTTTTTTAATACAGGTGGGTGGGAGTATTTTTACTACAGGACAAACTGAGATGGATGTGTACTGTTCTTTTGGGGCTTTTTTTACCCATAAGTGGTGAAAGTAAAGTAATGATGATGATGACTAGAAAATCCTTTCTGCTTCTTGACATGTTTTGGAACTGGAAGTACTTTATAAATCTTTAGCTGTATGTATTTACTATAGCACTACAGAAATGTTATCCTTTCTACTGAGGAGACATTGGGGCACCTCTGCCATGTCCCAAAAATAATGCATGTCCAGAAAGCAGAGGTTCTGTGGGTGGATTGGGTTTCTTCTTCCACTTAAATTGAAGATGTGGAGAGAAATGCTCTGTAATATTTTTGACAAAATAGAAGGTTTCTGTTTTCTCTGTTATTCATGATATGGTAAGATCATTATTAGTAAGGGTTAAGTGTTAGTTTCAATTCTTTTGGTTATCTCATGATGTGGGCTATTTAGGGCTAAGACTGGAACTATGAAGACATGCAATTTATTTTACAGAAGCTACTGATACAGAACCTCAGTTTTCATTCAGCTCTTCTCTATGATCCACTCCATTGCTGCCTTTTCTTGTTCCGTCTTCTGTCTTCCATTTGACATGTATGCCTCATTTTATTGCTATTAAGATTCAGGATCCAATTATTTTTCAATGTAACTGAGGATATGGATTACAATCCTTTAATTAAAATCAAACAAACCCTTCCCCAGTACCTGTCTGTAACGTGGCATATGAGGAATTTCTTACATATCACACCAGCCAGGCTTAGTCTGGTATTCATGAAAAACATGTAAAAATGTAAATGTGCAAAAATAGAAGAGTCACTGTAAGATTCTAGACTGTTCCTATTTCTTATACACCTTTGTTTTTTAGAGAAAAGAATCAGCTGACAGGGTCAAACACTGCCATATAAAATTAGACCGACTAAAAGAAATTAATCTTTGCAGCCCTGACTAATACATAATTTCACTCTTCCGCAGTAGCTAAGTGAGATTACAGCCTTTTCTATTTTGAGGTTTCTTAAGTATTTAAAGCCTTTGAAGTTTTTTGAAAATGCAGTCATGTCACTGCAATGTTTAAAGGAAAGTCTGCAGTTTTTTTAACACCTCGAATTTTTATTTTTCAAAAATGAGTTTAATTTTTAATAGTCGTTTCATCTTTGGATTTAGAAATGTGTTTTATTCATGTTCAAAGCATCTTCTAATAAGATTACTAAGGTGACTTTGAGCAGTGACCCTTGTCATCACATTAACTGATTTAGAAATTTGGTTCACACTGTTTCTAAATGTTCCTTTCCTGTGGGCTTTTAGAACAACTTTATTCTAAAAATTCTAGTATATACAACCATAATTCAGTTCAAAACTATTTTTTAAAATATAGTTTAAAAAAAAAGTGAAATATATATTTAATGAAAAAGTTAAGTCTATTTAAATCTACTTCATTAAGTCAGCCATCTCAACCATCTAACATTAACCCTAAAGAAATGAGACTAGAACATTAATTTTCTTTGCCATTTTAACTCCATCCTTTTTTTTTTTTTTTTT
>LXPA01012024.1:27867-73896 GCA_001655095.1 Phylloscopus trochiloides viridanus
GAGGTAGATTTTTATATGGAAATACATCTAAAAGAAATCTGAGGTCAGCGCTAGATTTTATTTTAATTCTGAAGCTGATAAAAACATCAGAAATGACACTGTCTAAATGGATGAAAGATGTGCTTGGAAGGTAGTTCAGCTTGCTTCAAGCATAAGTGGTCCTTCCCTTTTGCAGCTGAAATCCATGCATGTGACTACCCAAAGGCTCTTCTGACTTGCTATGCAGGATGTAAAGAGGAAGTTCTTCTCTTCATTCTCTTAATTCCGCCACCCAGCCTCAGTGTTATAAAGCTGAAAACATGTGACCCTTAGATTATGATTCCTGCATCTGATTTTGCAAGTGGGCTGAATTTTGGGAAGTATGGATTTCAGATCAGTTACATATGAAATCAGTAGCTGATATGCAGACACGTGACATGGAGATTCAAATACTCTTTGAACTTATATATAACTCTTCATTACAGTATTTCACTTTGTTTGAAAAGACCCCAGATTCTAAGAACCAGAAATAGGTTAATCCTTCCCTATTGGCTATATAACATTTGCATGCCAAAATGCTGGCTTTGTATCAGAAGATTCAGCTCATGGTTGATGCATTTGAACAACAGTTTATCCACTGTTGTTCTCAAATGCAATTTAAATTATTAGTGACTTTGAGTATTCACAAGTTGAGCATAAAATGTTAAATAACTAATTTAAAATGTTAAATAACTAGTTCAATTATTATAAGAAAATTGAACTAATTTAAAATTAACTGAAATTCCAAAGAAAAACTCTTGATTAAACTCTGGACTCTTGATTAAAGAAAAACTCTTGATTAAACTCTTGAGGTCCACTCTGGACTTCATTAAGTGAGAGATCTGTGCTGTTACTCTATTAGTACCTTTCTGAAATAATCCTGTACCACTAAATAACTAGAGACTGTCCAGACAACTTTTACTCCCATAATGTTTGCAATTAATCACTTAAACTGAACAGAGTATAAAAATTATAATATAACCAACATCGTTCCTACCTTCTCCCATGGGTTACAAAACACAGTGGGTGATTTCCTTTTACTCCACCAAACTGTGCCTAACCATGGAGCTGTAAAAGAAAGGTGTTGCCAGATTTAGAAGAAAAAAAGAAAACCTTTTCTTTTTTAAACATGTTCTTTTCACAAATGCTGTGAAATGCAGTCAGGCTTTTTCTGGTGAGCCATGGCAGGCATGAAGCTGGATAATCTTTAACTCTTGAGAAATATTTTGCTTTAGGACTTTTCTCATAAATTCTACCAGCTGTGACTTGCTAAGCTGAATGGTGTCCACAGGGCCAGTAAGTTTATTTTCTCTTACATGCCTTACACATATAATGCACGTTCTGCCATAATAAAGGTACATGAGTAGTTCTTTGCAGTTAGTAACATTGGGGAAGGATGGCCAAAGTACATGCATAATGCACTACTAGCTAAAACTCCAGTATGATGCCTGTAATTTGTACCAACGTGCCAGTTTTTAACATGAAAGTGTGAACATCAAGATCTTCTTTTATTAGAAAGGCAGAATAATACACTTTCCATCTAGCATGTTGTTTTGAGGAAGGAGGTCACTGAAGCCTAATTACAAACTCTGCTTTCAGTAATACAGAAAGGTTCCCATCATTAGAGAAGATGTGTCAATGTTGGTATTAATTGAAATAGAGATTTTTTTTTCCTGACTGTTTAGGCTGGTTTATACTAAAATGGTAGTGGAAACTGTAACAACTTTATTTAATTCCAAGTATATAGTGCATTTCAAGTGGCAACCTTGTTTCAAGCTTGTGGGACACAGTGTATATGCCAGATATTCCAATTTATTCTCAGCTAGGTTAACTGAAATTAGACCAACTGGACTAAATTACCCTTTCATATGGAAATTGTGTCACTGTTTAGATGTCAGAATAGGACATGTACAAAGGAGCTCAGTCCTTATACTGCTTTCCATAAAATAATGAATCCTGGAGCTCAGGGTTGAGGATCTCCTACGTTGGCTTCATAAACTAGGGAAATTAATTTTCTCCTCATCCTCCCTCTGCTTTACCCTTTGAAAGTTGTATGACTTTTCTTACACCAAAATATATTGTTGCCTTTTCCCAGAGAATTGCAATGTTTATTGTCAGCACTGCAGTGATGTGTTGCACCAACAGCAGAGGAGGAGCTGGATTGCTTCTGCTCTGCCAAGAATCCAAATATCTGTGGATAGAGAATAGGCAGCTCTAGTCAAGTTGCTGCGTTTTGAGGCCTCAAATTTCTTGCCTGTTTTACTCTATGGAATGTGAGTCTAGGGCAGTCCCTTGAGCTCTCAAACCTTTAGAGTGTGTGGTCAGGTAAGAAAGGAGCACTGCTGAAATTTGTCTGCAACCTACTACCCCAGTGTACTACCAAAATTCTGCCACAGAGCATTACAATTCTGAGCTTTATTGAATCTTTTACTTCTTGGGAAAAAATGGATACTTTTAAAAGTGATATGATATTTGTGAAGTACAGGTATGAGAATTTGCTGAAGCACATGATGCTGGGGAATTGGAAGCAACTTTCAGCATCTGCTAAATTGCACCTAGAGTGTGATGATTCTTTATTCAATGCCAATTTTGGCAGGAGTATTTTCCAATTTATATTTTTTATACTGGAACCTGAATTTAAAGTGCATCTTCTGCTATAGAGTTCCAGTCAAATGAAGTGCATCCATGGAAGCACATGTTTTCTTGGATGAACAAGTAGATGCAGCTCTAAATTGTGGTATTGTGATGAAGTGGGTAAGTCTTCAGTAGCAGCAATGCCTAGAACTGCTCATGGGGAAAAGCTGCACCTTTCTGAATTTAAGGTTTTTGCATCTCTATGTGTCTCTAGAAAATGAGTAAAAATACCTTTAACTTCAGCAGGTATCTTTCTTAACCATATCAGCTTCTACGATCCTAATATTATCTGAAGTTCTATTCTTTATTTTTCATTTTCATGTAATCTTTGTTACTCAAAGTCCTTGAATGATGGGAATAGGTGTGCAGTTACTGGATTTTGTAGTGCTGGACATCATATCATGCTAGTCCAGCCTCCTCCTTTTCTAGGTTAGCACAAGGCTGCTCTGTAAACAGCCTCTGTGTCTTTGGTGGATCCTTGTGGACCCCACAGCAGGAGAATGGTTTATTCATAGAGGTGTAGAGAAGTGAGGAGCTTTTACCTCACTGAACTTCATGGCAGGCACTAGCCCCAGGTTAGAAAACTGAAACCTCACCAACGTGGACGACTCTTCTAATCTAGCAACCAGAGAAAATAACACATACGTGTTTGGGGAAATGACGATGATACCATNATAACACATACGTGTTTGGTTTATTTTAACTGTTTGGGGAAATGACGATGATACCATTGATTGTACCCCCAAGGAGTGGTCACCTCCAACTACCACAGATGTAACAGAGAGGCCCCTGAAAAAAGGCACACAAGTGGTAAATTACAAAGGTCACACCCAACACGGGTTCACATTGAGAAAATGGTGCCGTAGTGATTGTGGAGCAGAGGAGCAGTGCCTGCTCCATGGGAGTCCTCTCCACCAGGCAGCTCCAGTGATCCAGCAGCCTGCTGAGTGCAGAGCCTGCTGAGTGCAGAGCCTGCTGAATGCAGAGAGTGCTGTATTAGTTTCACTTCTCAGGTAGCAGAAGCATGGGCTGCTTGGGTCAACTCTTCATACAGATTTAACAACACTGAATAGAACTCAAGAAAGTTTTCTTGGCAGCTGCATTCAGCAGAGCACTGAGTGCTACACACTTAGGTTTACTGGCTAATTTAAAGTCCCAAAATTCTGAATGACATTAAATCATTTTAGTAGACTTTATTTTTTCTTTTGAACTGCTTTATTTAAATATAAGTAACAACAGCAGGTCTTTTATTAATAAGAAAGCACAAAGCATGTTGTTATTTTTCATTGGGCTTACTGTTTTTAGTGAACATTTTTTTCATTTTTAAGTGTGTATGCATAGAATATTTTTCTGTTTACCTGTCCACTTTCTTAACCCTCTCTTCTAGAATGTATTAATTGTATATAGTAAGTAGACATTTTGTGCCTCCATTGTAAGATGCTAATCACTGATACCAGCAGATACCAGTGATAAATAGCTCCAATACAGTTGGATAATAGAAACCCTTATTCACCAGACTATATTCTCACTGCTCAGAATCATTAATTAATCAAATAAACATCCTCAGGTGCAGCAAATACTCTTGTTTCTATTCTGAAATCAGTACTGTGGGGATCTGTAATGCGGGGATATGTCCAGTGAATTTAATTTATGAAAACAAACTACCAGCCTTTACAGTTATTTGTAATTTGTGTATCTTACCCACTTCTCCTGCTTGTTTCTTTAAAAAATGCTCTATAAATTAATTTGTTACTTTTCTTTCTTGTTCCCTTCTGCTTTCCAAGGTTACGCCTTTCTGCTGTTCCAGGAAGAAAGCTCTGTACAAGCTCTGATAGATGCCTGTCTGGAAGAAGATGGAAAACTTTACCTGTGTGTGTCAAGTCCCACAATCAAGGATAAACCAGTAAGTAGCTTATGCCATGACACTTATGCTGGTTGCTAACCCATTTGCTCTTACTCTTTTCAGTTAATAAATAAAGAAAAAATACTTTGAGTTAATTACTTGTCATTTCCTGTTTCTGACCTTGCTGTTATATTGAATTGACTTCCTGTATCAGTGTAACATGGCTTTAACATTTGCTTCTTTCTGATAAATGCCAGGTTCAATTAACTTCTATATTTGGTGCTCCTGGTATGCTTCAGGAGAGTGCATCCTTTTACAGTGTTAGCTGTAAAACAATGGAGTGGTAATTTTTCATCTATTTGATTTGAGAAGAAAGAAAGCTGTATGTGATGAAATGAAGAAATTTAACTGGGCCAAATTAAAATTCAGATAGCATCAAATATCCCCTGTATTTCATTAGGTTTTTTTAATTATTATTTTTATGCATTCATTAGGTAATCAATATATAATTTAGACCTCATTTACCTTATAGAAACTATGGGGTAAAATCAACTACTGCAGACAGCTATAGCAGAATAGAAGACATCCAGTAGCCTGTTTTCATTGTTTACATCTCTAACATTCTTTAATGTTGGTCTCTTTTTGTGCCTATGGAGATATACAAATGAGGTAAAAACTGCAGACAAATAAGATGAGATAAAAAATGTGCTGCCTTTTAGAAGTACTATTGAAAATCTTGCAGAGATGAATGAACAACCGAGAATTGCAGCACAGTGAACGGACTTGTGTGATTCAAATGGATCAATAAAATGGATTGATGAACAGCTTTATCTAAATAACTTCTGAGCAGAATTTTTTTTTGGTGTAATCTAAAGATTTCTTATCAGCTGTGTTGCTTGCTGCTCAATAGAAATAGGCATTCACATATTATACAAATTCCTTCTGTATCCAAGCACAGAAATGAATTTTACCAGCTCATAACAGTGCTTTTAAATTTGTGGATCACTGTATGTGATATCAGGAAAGCCAGAAGCCCAAACTGCAACTGTAATTGCACATACGTGGTAACATGTTCTGAAAAGTCCTTTCTCAGGTTTCTTCCTATGATGGCGATTAGGGGCAGGGAATTAATGAGCGTAGGAGTTTGTGATGAGGAGATTTAACTCAAGCCTGGCCTCTAGAGGTGGTAAATTAGTTGTCCCCCTTTTTTCAGATACTTAGATAAGGTACGTTCTCAAATTGTCTTGGTTCTTATAAAACCAACTTACTGCTTTTGACAAGTTAATACTTTTTGTTTTTAATTATAGGAAGATTTGGCAGGTTTTTCATAATTTTAACTAAGTGGCCAAGTTCCTCTGCTAAAAATTATCCTTAATACAGGTGCAAATTCGACCTTGGAACCTAAGTGACAGTGACTTTGTGATGGATGGGTCTCAGCCTTTGGATCCAAGAAAAACAATCTTCGTTGGAGGAGTTCCACGGCCGCTCCGAGCTGGTGAGTGGAAGGAAAATGTAGGACATGTAGCAGATTAGGTAGAAAAGATGAGGAAAGATAAATAGTATCTGTAAAAGATCAGAAAATGGACCCTGTATTTTCCACAGATCACAGCTTGCTTTCTAAGATAATGAGTATCTTCCTGTTTACAAAACACAGTGAACATTTTTTACCTTTTAAATAGGTTACTAATTAGGATTGCCAGTAGAAAGAGTTTACCCCAACTTTGCATAATATTCTAGAACTTGGCTGATTTTATGTAATGTAGACCATCTTAATCAAAACCCTGATTTGTTTGCTGAGGTGCACACAAGTTTCCCTGTCCTTTGACTAGAAGACAAAGACTAGACCTTCTCCCAGACCCTTTCCAAACCAATTCCAACCTCAACTGTTTCACTTTTATTCAGCCCTTACCTGAATTCTTCCATGGAGCTATGAACATGGCCTCTCAGCTGTTGTCCATTGGGAAGAAAAATTTCTCCCCATCCAGGTCTCTTGGTGGCCTCATATGGAAGGCCACTTTACAGACTTACTCCTAATGTAGCTTCTTTCCCTCGATTTTTTTTTTTCTTCGCCCTTAGCTCTTTTTCTTCACTTTCATTTGCAAAGCCATAGACATTTGAAGCTCCCATTTGAGCTGCTTCCAGTTGTAGCTCAACCCTCACCTCTTTCTTCTAATCCTGACATTTTTGGTGAGCCAATGACAGTCATGAAGCATTTTAAAACATTTCTCCTGGCCAGATCTTTTGACAGCCCTCACTTCTGTTTATACTCCCTTTCCATCCTCACTCCAAGGCAGCTGCGTGGTTTGTCTTTCTCATCCTCTCAACCCTAATCTGAATCCTGATCCTAATCCTGGGAAACTGTAGCAGACAAGGCCTCTCAGTCACTGTCTGGAAGAAAGATGTTCTTTATAGCCCTCAGTTTCCTTCAGCAGCCACTTTCCAGCCCCCTGGAACTTAGCTCCTCACTTTATTCTTTGCCTAATCCTAAGTCTTTTGGGAAGCTGTACCAACGTCACCCAGCCATTGCTGGCAGTAAGATTTCTCTTATTCCAGGTTTCTTGGCAGCTTTCACTTTCCTCACCATCTTAAAATAAGGCCCAGTTGTAAAGGTGGTAATTATGTAAATAGTGACAATTAAATATTAGCTCATTCCTAATGATAGCCTATATAAAACTGTATGCCATTTGGCCTGTCATAGATCACATTTGGAATGCATTACATTTGAAAACTGATGCCTTTAAATAGGTAACTTCTTCAAAGCAGACAAACAGTTTCCATTTCTTCTTGTTTGCAGCTTTAAAGATCAGATGCAGAAGTTTTTCCTAAGATACTTGAACACTGCCTGGTTTCCTTGCCCTGGAATCCTATATATTCCTTCTCTATTGGCAAGAGTAACTTAGTGGAACTACTATTGTAACTGTGTTTGTGATGTTTATTCTGTACTGTCACTTTTTGAGATCACTACCCAAACGATGATTCCAAATAATTAGAAAGCAGAAGAATCAATTAATCACTACATTATGCTGGTAGTTTTTTCTTACTCTTTGGAGTAAGTATTACCTGGTTTGGTAGAATGAGTCAGACATTTGTTTGCTTGTTGCAAATGGACAAATTAACATATGGTCTTCCCTGCACACAGATTTATACAAACACATATACCTATTCAATTTGCTAATAAGAATTTTGTGAGAACTATGAGAATTTAAATATTTAGTATTTGTGGGTTTTAATTTTATTTTAGATAGTTAAATGGTAGCTTGCTACAGTAAGTGTTTTCACACATTAGCACTAGAGAATGGCTGACTTGGCAGGGCCTGTACAGGTCTCAGTTCTTGCACTGTCCATCTGACAAATTTGTGGGTCTGTGAGGTTTTACAGAGAGCCTGGCTCAGTGGCCATCCAGCCTTGCACAATTTACGTGGCTCTTCCCTGCTTTCTTCAGCCTCTTTACTACTGCCTTCAGTTCTTTCCCTTAACTTTCCTTCTCTGTGTCCTCAGCCATGCACTCAACCTGTCTGATTTTATGAATGATATTTATAACTTCTTTACAGTTATTGTTAATATCATAAAATGCAACAATCCGTTTTAAAAGATCCACAACCAAGATAATGTTCTACCAAAATACTGATTTAAATTGCACCTAAAATGTAGGCTTGCTTTAGCTGCAAGAACTTCAGATGTTTTACAGAATTTTGTTTTCAATGCGAAACACATCTTTGATATCTTTTGAACCTTAGTACTTAGCATAAAATACCAGATTCTAAAAACAGGAATATCCCTAAGTGATCTTACATGTAAACTAGCATCAAAAAGCCTACCAAGTACCAGAGTTTTATTATGCAATATTGTAAATTTTTGTTCATCTGATACCCATTTTAACAGCATAACCCTGCATTTTTTTTCACACTTCAGCCACATCAACTTTTTACAGATTCTGGTTTTTGCCTTTATATTTTACTATAATTCCTGTAAGGTTGATTCAATCTGTGTTTCACTTTGCAATTTTAGACTTTGGAAGACACATCTGATAAGGCAAATGGTGCTTTTTTAAATGCAACAATCCAAATGCAACACCATTATTTATGTTAAATCTATTATATTTAACAATTGACTTCTTGCAGTTGAATTGGCAATGATTATGGACCGTTTATATGGAGGTGTCTGCTATGCTGGCATTGATACAGACCCAGAGCTGAAGTACCCCAAAGGTGCTGGCAGAGTGGCTTTCTCCAATCAGCAGAGCTATATTGCTGCTATCAGTGCTCGCTTTGTCCAGCTCCAACACAATGACATTGATAAACGGGTAAGTAAAAGAGCGTGCAGCAGAACGGCTGTTACCAACCTGTGCAGGTATTTAAACAACCTTTATTAGCATTGTCTTGGAGAACATTGTAAGTTCTGTTCTTCAGCTGACATTTGTCAAATTTTTAAAAGCTTATTTAAGCATCTAAAGCAGAGTGAAAAAATGCTTCAAACATCCTAAATAACTGTTTAGCGCTAAACCCAGAAAATTGTTGATTGTAAGCTCGTTTGTCCTTGGTTCTCTTGAATTCCATAGGTCAAATTCCATAGCATTCCCAGCTTCTTTCTCCTCCTTTAGATGTTTGCTTATTGTGCATCAGTGGCTTTTAGTTTAGTGACTACTTGTATAGCTTCTGACAGTTTTGCTATTATTAGGCCATTTTCTGTCAGTAGTGTAAGTCTAGAGTTGAGGTCCCTAAAGCACAGGTTTATTGTAAAAATAAAATAGGTAATGCTGACCTCAAAAGTCTTCAGAATTATTTAACTAAAACCAAATGCCAAGAGGTGCTTGATAGGCAGAAGGGAGGGAAACGAGATGGTTTTGTTCAGTCCATATGAAATCCCTAAAGGGCTTTTCAAATATGGAGTGAAGTTACAGTATTCAGTGAAATTTGACTTGAACACATTAAAAGAAAGCATTATTTACTTTCCAAAATTATTTTTTTTCTTCAGACCTTCTGTCTTCACCTCTTAATTACACATACAAACAACACCCATGTTTTTGAGGGCTCTGCATTTAGAATTACTCAAAAGGACACACAGCATGCACTGCTGCTATGTATTTTTCTGATAGGGATGGCTTGTTTTTTCCTTAATCCCCTGTAAATGGTTTCTTCAGAAGTCGGTTCAGCAGGTATTGGGTGTGTCTGTTGTGTGCAGTATGCATATAAAGCCACACAGCTGCAAAGTTCAAACCATTTTGACTTTGTCTCTACAAATCTGAATTGTACTTTTTCTCAGTTTTAAGGAGGTCATGGAGTTATAAGTCCTCAATGAATTTGTGTATGGTAGACCATAATACATTAACTGAGACAAGGCTATTCCTAAACATTTCTTGTCCATTACATTCTGAAAAAATCTTACAGAGAGTTTGAGAAGATTACTTTTGGAGTCTTAATCACACATTGAACCCTTTGAGATTTATATATCAGCCATGCTTGCTAGAGGGTACTTTCTAAGTTTAGGCTAAAGCCACAAAAGGTGATTAGCTAGTAATTTTTTTCATCAATCTGCTCTTTTTTCACTTGGTGGACTGATAAGTGTATTTAATTATCTTTTATCTGTTTTTAAAATAGATTTATGTGTGAGTTTGAAGAAGTATGAAGTCTCTTAATGAATCCTTAAATCTTAATTTTTAAATCTAATAGATTGAAATCCCTGAACTGTACAGCAAACATTCTTTAAATTATTTCACTAGTAACCAATGCAAGAAAAGATGAGAGAGAGAGAGAAAGAAACTCTATTTGAGACCTTCACAATTCATGCTTGGGAAATCTGAGTAGGTGGGGATCTAGAGCTGTGCTGGACATTGGACCTGCCTTCTTCCAATTTCATTTGAGACAGTGCTGTTTTATTTTACATGATGCTTCTAATTTTAGTGATATGGCATCTGATATGCAAAATGGCAGTTACTCAGACTTGTCCCATGCAATACTAGTAGCAGGGTGTAATTAAAATAAATAGATTGGCAGCCCTAGCTGTTTCTTAGGCAAGAAATGTAACTCGCTGTATAAGCTTTACTTCAAAGGAGTAACATTTGTTGAAGTGTGATCAGGATAAGCTGAAGTAAATTCAGCATAAAGCTTTTTTGTAGAATGTTTCTTGTCTTTCATCTTAACATCTCATTCTATGTTTCTTTAAATTTCCATGTGTTTAAATGTTGTTACAAGAGTCAGGTTTTCCTTGCAATATACAAATTTGTGCTGGACTGGCACTTGTAC
The DNA here is from genome assembly GCA_001655095.1 of Phylloscopus trochiloides viridanus. Classification (NCBI taxonomy): domain Eukaryota; kingdom Metazoa; phylum Chordata; class Aves; order Passeriformes; family Phylloscopidae; genus Phylloscopus; species Phylloscopus trochiloides. Next base: position 38,605 of record LXPA01012024.1, read on the forward strand.
AGTTACAGCAAAATTATTTATAATAAATGTATACTTCAATTTTTTCTGTCTTTTCTAGTGCAGTTGACTGTACTTAAACCACTTTATAAATAGCATCAGAGAGCCATAAGAATTAGACATGCATGAACTCATGATTTCCCTGGAATGAATGAACACTCAATTTAAATGTGTAGGCACAATTCATAGGAACATATTCAAGGTCTGTAATAGCATTATTGCAAGTGCCTAATCATGCATCAGTCCTGCTGTGTTTGGCACAAGTGCTTTAAAAACAAAAGACATTCCAGCCTCAAGTTGTTTACAACTGAGTGTAGGACAAAAGTCAGCAGCTCTCCAGACTATTTGTAATTGATGGCAAGGCCCTAGTTGGAACTACAATGAAATTTTATTGCACCTCAAGAGCTAAAAATCTTTAGGTAGTGACTTTTGCCAACAAAGTGGAGAGCATTTAATGCAAGTGCATTTAATTTTGTTTAATTGGAATCTCTTATTAGTCTGGTCCTACATTTTGAAAATCACAAAAAAAAGAAAAGCAAAGAGACAAAAACATCTTCTGTGGAAAAGAACCTCTGAAGCTCATTAGACCTCTGAAGTTTAGAAATATAATTTTGTTCGTTGTAAGTTTTCTTCCTAAATGCTGCTCTCATGGCCTGCCCCTGTAACAACTCTATTCAGATTCCTGGAGTTTTCTTAGTGGAAAATCCTTGGAGTTTTTTACTGTACTTCCATCTTAGTACTTTCCCACACCCAACTTTTCTAAGAAGTGTTGAATAGTTAGGAAAGCACACCCTTCTTTCTTGAGATTTTCTGACAGGTAAAGTGCATGGTGTGAAAATTTAACTACCAACCTCTTGGGTTAATCCTGCATCAGTTGGAACCCTTCAGTAGAGTCAGAAAGAATTAAAATACTGGGGTTTGTGTTCACGCTTAGCAGAACTGTGAACCATTCTTACAGTTGTTTTCTTGTCCCTGGTGCAGGTGGAAGTGAAGCCATATGTGCTGGATGATCAGATGTGTGACGAATGCCAGGGCACTCGCTGTGGTGGAAAATTTGCTCCATTCTTTTGTGCCAATGTTACCTGTTTGCAGTATTACTGTGAATACTGCTGGGCCAGCATACACTCTCGTGCTGGGCGGGAGTTCCACAAACCACTGGTAAAGGAGGGAGGTGACCGGCCCCGCCACGTCCCGTTCCGCTGGAGCTGAACCCCGGCCGCGCCCAGCAAGAAGTACTGGAGTAAATAAAATTGAGTGAAAAGAGAGCGCTGCCTCAGGGCTTAGTGTTCTGGAAATCTGTGCATTCGTCCTTGACTTTAATGAAGATATGGGTCTTTTTATTACTATTATTATTATTTACAGTCACATTACTGAACTCAGTGTCCAGTATAATACAAACCGGCAGAGTGTAACTGTACTGATTTTGCACTTTGATTCACACAAACATCTGCTTGGTACCTTAATTTCCTACACAAGACTTGTCACTAGTGACATTATGTAGACTGCCATTCTCATCAGTCTTCACTGGGCTGATGTGTATGTGATGAAGATTTTTTTATTGTAATTATAATTATTTTTATTTTTAAACTGGAGCATGCACTTATTTTCAGAAATTTAGACTTGCCCCTAGCAGATGACTTACCAAAGGTAATATTCACAAGTAGGTGGCAGATGTAGCAAAAACTTAAACAGATATTCAGCAATCATTAGTTTGGGTCATTTAGAATAGTAATAACCCTTAAAGAAAATAAGCCTTTAGTTGCTCTCGATTTTGACTTGTAAGGATGATACCTCATAAGCTGGATCAGACTTTTTTCTTTTGTTTTGCTGAGGGGTTTTTTTTGTTCGTTTGTTCCGTTTTGTTGGGTTTTTTTGTTTTGTTCTGTTAGGTCTTTTAGTGTTATGTAAATGTATGCTGCAATAGCTTTTGCTGCTATTAAAATGGTATTACTAATACCATAATACTCTATTCAGGCTAGGGTATCAATTAAAAATGAATATGTGATTAAAATAGTGATGGCTGCTGAAAGGAGATCAGTATAGCATACAGAAAAGCTTCCAAGGAAGGTCAATATTTTTTGACTGCATGTTTACTTAATCAGGTTGCTGCATGCAATAAATTTTATATATGTCTAATATAAAACCTGCCCACAATGCACAAATTATGAATCTACGTAGGCTACAAAATGCTCAGTAACAAAAAAATTGATTACTGACTGGAGGAAGGCATGCCTCAGTAAATGTAATGCTTCTGAAATTAGGATCAGCCCATTACAGAATGACCTATATTACAACAAATATAAAAACTAGCTGTAGGATATTCTTAAAAAAAATTTGTGGATGGTAGATGAAGTACTTTGCGGTGCTCTGTTATATATCGTGCAATTTATTTTATATAGTAAAGTGATTATGTCTAGTACTGTGATCAAACTTAACTGTTAAAGCCTCTGTATCTGACATTACACATTTTTGACAGTTCATAACAGGTACATAAACAGAAATGAGCTCTTAGTTACAATCTCTCTCCTAATGCTTGCATCATTTACGTAGCTGCAGACCTTGTCCAGAAAACCAAAGAGCTCATGCTGGCGTACATACACTACCGATTAGATAGTCTGTCAAACTAATAACCTAGGCACATTTAAGAAAGTTAGGTAACAAAGTGGTGCTAAAGAAATGTCTGCATATAAAAGTAACGTGAGATGTCTGCTCTGTGGACGTGGCGTTATCTCTCTAATCCCTGGATGTATCCTGTGAAGCTTGAATACAATTAAGACCTGCTAACACAGTGGACATTTTTTTAGCATGAACTATTGGGCTGCAGATAGCATATAAATATAAACACACTTGGTATACTAATGATTGTGAGAATGTGTACACTATCTTTTTTTTTCTTTTTCCTCCTTTGTTTTTGCAGTTCTGGGGACAATCTGACTGGATATGACACCGCATAGTAGATTTAAATGTTCTGGGTTTTGTTTGTTGTGATGTCCTTCTTTGTGTCTAATTTAGTAAGTTGGTTTTCCCAATGTTTAGTTGCAAGTATTGGCTTTGAAAGGATTTTTTCTGTTTTTGGAGAAAAAAAAAAAGAAAAAATAGTTTTTTACTGGTTTAAAATGCTTATTATAATTATCCCTTTCGAAGTTACTTCTGGGCGGTTTTGTGATATTGCTTTTCCCAGCCCAGGTGTCTTTTCTGTTTTTTTTCATCTGTACAAGACATTTTGTTATGCACTACTTTTTGTATCTAGACAGTTTTCAACAGTTGGCTGATGATTTTTTTTAAAGAAAAAGGCATGCTTTCTGACTGACATGATCTTTTGCAATACCTCAATTTTGAAATATAGGAAAGAAAATGATATTTTCTAAGTAAGTTTATTCAGAAAAATATATATTAATTTAATTCTGCAAGAAAAATGATTTAACAGATGGGTAACTTTATTTTTTTCATGCTTATTTGAGTTTTTTTGAAAATGAAGAAGTTAGAGCTTTATAACTGTAATATTAAAGATCATAGCTAACCTACAGAAGTCTACCTAATTATGTGAAAGAAGTAAACCTTTTTGAAGAAATACCCCTCTTTCATGTAGAAAAATACTCCCAGAGAGAAAGAGAGCGAGAGCGAGAGAAGCTGGAAAATGTACAATATAGCATAATGTTGGATTAAATCTGAAACAAAGTCATCATAAAGAACAGGTGTAAACACAAACTCCATTTGGTGCTGAAAGTTGTGAATAGAAGGTGAAAAAATATTTTCCCTTAATTTGTATATTTATAATCAAGTGTGATTATGCACGACTGACCAGAATTGTGAGAGTTCTTCTGTTTGTATTTTTTTAAAGAGAACTTTTTTTAGTTTATTAAATTATGACATGCTCCCTTTTGTTTTGTAAATGAATGTGCCCCTGAGTTGTTAATATGTTATATTAAAAGAGGGTCCTTCAAAAAAAGTTATTTTTTAAAATATGGAGTTCTGAACTGCAACTTGACTAAGAAGCCCCTGGGTACAACAGGTCCTATTGTGGCCTTTTCTGATGTGAGACTTGAACTAGTCGATTTTTTTGAAGGCTAACCTAACCTCGACTATTTGTTGTTATGTGCAATACTGTTTGTACTGTTTGTATAAAAAAAAAGAAAAATGAAAAGAAAAAAGGCATAAATCTTTATTGCAGATTTATTTTCATTGCAGACTTTAGACATTGTGATTCACTAAAATCATTTTTCTACTGTCAAATATGTACCTTTTCTTCATGCTGGTATTTTTTCAATAGTAATGTAGCCTTTGTACTGAGACAAATTTTCATTGTTATTTTTAGAAAGATTTTTTGCTAAGAAAAAAATTAAACATATTTACATATTTTTCATTTTTATTTCGTATTTTCTTTAAGGAGTGCTTTCTCAACCATTAATATAGTTGTTTCTGGGAGAGACTTTCATATCTGGTCAATGTCATTAATATTATTTTGTATTTTTACTTGGAATAAATTAATTTTATGATGCTGATTCTTTAAAAGTTTATTTTTTTCATTTTCAGTTATTTTTGAAGCTAAAATCTTTGTAATATTGTTACTAAAGTGTCTAGTTTTTTGAAATGCAAAGCTTTATGTATTAACTTGCTGATGTGGTTTACAATAGTGTGGCAATGATGAAAATGGTTGGTTATGTAAAGTGATTGGAAAATTGTAACAAAGAATTGGGCAATAAAATGACAGAATGAAGCAGAAAAAATGTGATATTTTGAAAAGCCTTTTCCTTTATCAAAATGATTTAGGGAGATAATAGGGATGTCACAGTACCAGTTCGCTGTCTAGATTTATACACCACCAGTGTTGATGAAATACTATTGCCGTTATAAGGAACTAAATCTATTGAACAATGGGTTTTTGACCCTGCCCATTCAGCATAATTCTTCATTACTTTTCTTGTCATGAACTCAATAAACTCTCTTTTCAATAGCCTTAGATTGAACCTCCTAAAATATATATTCTTCATTGTATTTTGCCACCGTGTTATTTATTTAAGGAAATTGCCCCTTTCCTGCACAAGTCCCTCTCTGCATGCGTTTCTCAGTGGCAGCGTGGAGCAGACTGTCGGTGCCCACAGCATTTCCTAACCCAGCCACCCCACGTGGGTGGGAGCTGCCAAGTTAATGCAAAATACTCTCTGTCCATCCCCCAGTAGCAATGCAGTAACTCATATTGCCACCATGTCTGAACATCCGTTCAGCTTCTTTGTCTTTCTCCGTTCTTCTCTGCCTCTCTTGTGTCTTTGTCCCTTTTTTCTTTTGTATTGGCAATACCAAGGGCCAGTATCAAAACACTTTTCACCTCCATTTCCATCACCTTTGTTTCCCTATGCAGCCAGAAGAAACCCCTTCCTGAAGCCAGTGACTGTTCTGGCACCTGAAACAATCCAGACTAAAACTGGTGTTGCGTAAACAGGGCATACAATGACTTTCTCTAGACAAAACTCTCGCTTCCACAAGTTGCTGATGACCTTTTAGACTTAACTTCTGCTCGAGTGTTAGAGTGGCTCGTCCGTGACTTGTGGGAAGAAATGTGCCCAGAGTTGGTCTATTGTGTATCCTCTGTGTGTTCAGTTCTGTAAGTAATGTATAGACTAGATCAAATAGTGAAGTAAAATTTAGACTCAAATTAGGTACTACTGGTTGGAATGTACACAAATTGCAAACAAAGGAGATTAAGGAATGAAGAGGGAATAAAAAATTCCTGCTAAGTGGTACAAAGTTTATGCTTATATTTCTGCCGACATGCTTGTATTTTATAGCCTGCTAGCAAGGCATGGGCTAAAACAAATTGTATTGCAAATATGCAGTTAGCAAATAACTTTGCTGATTTCACTATCTGTTAGAGTAGTAAAAAAAAAAAGAAAAAAAAAAAGAAAAAAAAAGAAAAAAAGAAAAAAAGGCGCTTAACTGGGAAAAGCTCCCATGTTAATATTTCAGTATTGTGACATCTCTACTTGCAAGGTATGAGTGAAAGATTAGTCACAGATTTGTAGAAATGTCTCTTTTGTTTAATCTGCTTGTATGTAGTTGCTTTTATGCTAGTTTGTATGATGTCAGCTAAACCCTTTTTCTTTTCCTTCCTTTCTTTCTTTTTTTTTAAACAGACAAACTTCTTAATCTCTGCTGCTATAGTGTTCTATCATACCACGGAGTATTTTATATTCATGTTAGTGACTACTCTATACCCCAAATGGGTAGCTGGTCAGAAATCACATTGGTCACATAATTCTGACACACTCAAATTTACATGACAAAAAGTTCATCAGTAAGTAGAAAACCAGGGTGCTAACAAGAGATAATTTTTGCTCTTTTTTCTTTCCTGGATGTAGTTCTGTTGGGGTATAAAGTATTAGATATTTGTAATTTTACTGTCAAACTAATGGACATAACTTTTAGAGCATTCACAGCTAAGATCTCTGTACTTGTTTTTCAACTAATTTTAAATGTACTGTATCTTTTATTACATGTTCTCTTAGATTGTTTTTGCTAGTAATTCTAACAAGGCTTCTTCCTTTTTGGCTTGGACTAATGCTTGTATGGAACTGCAGTACTGTGACTAAACATGGAGCTCAATGCTGCTATTGCTTACAACTGCTTAAACTTTGTAGTTTGGACTTTATTTTTTTCTGTAATAACTTATTAAATATAGTTGTATGAAGTACTGATATTTGTCATCCTTTGCACATGCTAAGGAAATCTTGGGATATGCATTATGGGAATGTAAACTAGGTACAAACCCCCAAATCTTGTAGTGGAAAACTGTTTACTAGATAAGGTTGAGCAAAGATACACCTTACATGCACAGACTGTCTTTTCTAGTTATTTTATAATGCAAGTATATGGTCCACTTATGTATTCTCTCTAAAACAGAAAAGCCACCTTAAAGAGGTATTTATTACACTAAACTGAATGTAAATACAAAAATATATATGATGGAAGTATTTCTGGGAATGCAGAATCTAGTGCCTCGAGAAAAGGAATTGCTGAATTATTTTCTCTGAGCTAAAGAAAAGTTGCTGGTGAACATATTGCACTCTTTTATTAGCAGTTTAACAATGGTTGTAGGCAGAATTAGATTAATCAGTTAAAAAAAGAAAAAAAAAGCACTGCAACAGAAGTTTGTAAAAGTTTAGTTTTTAAGAAGAGGAGACAATTAAAACTCAGCAATACAGCTGATTAGAATGCTACAGGACACTTCAGTGAAAAAAAATGTGAGTTCTTCTATGTTAGGGCAAGTGAAGGCCTCAAGAAAAGTGCATGGTCTGTCACTGCTTTCTCGCAATGTCTACATCAATGCAGCTCAAGAGCCCTGCTGGAGTTATCAGCACTAGAAATTACAGGCTGACTTGTTTTCAAGCTGGGAGTGAATAACCATAACTTCCAGGAGAACGGTCTGACTGCTCTGCCAGGAGAAGTGCTTTTGCAAGGCAGTGATCTGTAATATTCATTCCTGGACTGACTGAATGTATGAGAAGCTGTGAGCTTCTCCCTACTTCAGAGCTAAATTTGAAAAGGGAGTTCTTAAAAACACCTTCCAATTGATTGCTTAGTGTAGCCTCTCACTGAACAATGTTCCAAGTCCATCTGGACAAAAAGCAGTCTGAGTTTAGCTCCTCCTCAGTTAAAGAGGACAGCTGTGGGAAGTGCAGCTTCTCTGGACCTTCTAATCCCCAATCCTTCCCTTCTTGATAAAGTCAGCCATGCTGCTGGCAAGGTACACTGATACTGACAACTCCCTTCTCCAGCTGATAACAGCATTTACCTCAGCCTTTGCCTGCCTTATAAAAAAGGCTGCAGTAACTTAATTTAAACCAGTGCACTTAAAAGGCTGCATGGCCTCTTTTGCTTCTGCTTGGTATGTGTTATTTTGGCAAACTTAAACTAAACTAAAATAGTCACCTATGTAACTGTGGAAGTGTATTAAGCCTATTTAGACATGTTCCCAAGCTAAACGTTTTTGCACTCAAGGCACCAAAGCAACGTGTGCCCCCTCACACAGACCCGCAGAAAAGCTGAAGCTTAGCTCTTAAAAGCCATAATCTGCTTTCCTCTGTTTAGCAAAAGATAAACAGCATGAGCTAAGGGGGAGAATTGCTGCGTTCTCTCCCAGGGATGAACCAAGAAATGGATTTTAAAACAAGAAACCTATGTAACCTGTTTTCATAAAAATGTTACAAGCTACTTGCAAAACCCTTATAGAACACAATTGCATTATGAGCACAGGATGAAGTTGGACGCTCTAGCTGTACACACAAACGATGCCTGTTCAAATGAATCCTCTCTCTCCCCTGGGGCAGGCAAGTTTTTGCAGTTTATTTTGGGTGACAAACTGCTCATACAGCAATTAGAGAAGAAAACATGATAAAGGCCCAGAAATCCCCCCCTTTTCCTGTTTTTGAAGGAGAAATAAGCTACCAGCAAGTATAAAGTTATATGGCAGGCCCTTGGCAACAGCTGGGACAGAATTCGTGCTGTCTCACCCGGAGCACAGCAGCTTCCTGCTGTGTCTGTGCCTACCATTGCTTGAGTACCATGGGAGGCACCAGGGGCTAAATCAGTAAACCCAGGTCTCCATTTAGGAGCTTGAGTGATGTTTATTTACTAGCAACTTCCTAAAATCCCCTTTGAGTTGCTGCCCTAGCATTGCTTGGACCTATGTTTTTGTGAACAGGAATATATAAAACCACTTGTGTCATAACACTTCTCAATTGTTCAATAACCTAAGATCTACCTAGATTCTCAGGGTATTACCCTGGGTTTTTTTTGTTTTGTTTTGTGGGGGGGGGGTTGTTTGGTTTTTTTTTTGCCTGCAGGCCTAAATACAGAAAGCACTTGCAAACGTGTTTATTATGTTCTGCATACTGGAAACCAGAGGTGTATTTCTCCTTCTCTATCCAATAGCCTGAGTGGTCAAAACTCTTGGAGATATCTTTATGTTTTACTATTTTCTTTTTCAAAATTTCCTGCACTATGGAGCAAGAACTAAACCTATGTGCTCATGGTTGTGTCAACTACTCTCCACTATTTTGTGATATGTGTTTTGCTCTCTGCCAAGTGAAGCATGGTCTGTGGAAGAGTATAAGCATCACGTCTAAGGTAAATAATCAAAGTAGTTGTTCATAAAATTATATGCAACAAGATCGTGCCCTCTGATACACTTTCTTGACTTCCTTGCCAGCTTCAGTGTGTACCCACTGAAACAAAAGTCTGAAAGAGAGATAGAGCTGGTACAATTCATATGCAAAATAATTCTACAAAATACTGCCAAAAGTCATGGCAAAGAGAAATGATCTCATCTCGTCTGTCCTCCAAAATCTTTGCCTTTCAGAGTTACAAAAACCCCTCTAATCTCACTGTCAGACTACAGAACATGGTCAGAGTCAAGTAAAAACCCAAGGAGATGGGCAAAATCTTGTTCACAGTGTACCTAATTCCTCCAACTGTGCCTTGTGCTATTGTTGTGCTCAGGGCCCATAGAATCACAGCATGGACACATGTGCCAGAAATGTCCTGCTGAGCAATCTGCCTCTACCTTTCTTACTTCTGACTGCACCTGCATGCTGCCATTTGTAAATGGGCAAATTTCAGTCACCCTGGCAGAAATAAGCAAGAGTATTTGATTAATTGCATTGAACTCAGAAACAGGGCAGAAACCAAAAGCAACAACTCCTCCCTCCCAAGTGGGTGTCCAAGCCTTTCAGTTAGTAAGTCAATCCTATGCTCCACCCTCTTAGTCCAGAGAAACTTGATTTGTTTTATATAGAAGTGGGACAACAGAAAGCAAAAGCCTTGCTCCAGTCACAGGCAGCATAATGCAAGTAAGCACTACTGTTGTGAGTTTAAAACACTCTTTGTGATAAGCCACCCTGAAAAGCAACTAAATTCACCCATGCTAAAGCACCTTGAGTATCTCTGCATCACATTTACTTACAGGTGCCTAACTCAAGGACCAGGATTATGCCGTGGCCACCACAAGCTAAATAATTAGAAATGGTGATGCTCAAATTCAACATCACTGGCGTAATCTTTAGCTTCAGCTTTGAGACCTTGACTTGTTTTTCCTTTTCTCAGTTCAGATTTTTTTTTAATGTGTACATTAGGTTCTTAGGTTGTTCTATTCAAAGATGCTAAATATTGATGCCAGACAACAGCAGAAAATACATACTCCAACAAGCACTGAAAAAAAATTACCTGTCACACAGAGGAAAATTACTCTGAAGTCCTGAAGTGCTGAAGAACCTGCACTCTATAAGGCAAAACAGGAAACATTTGAAAATGCAATCACACCCCCTTGCACCCCTCCATGCCCCTCACCCCAATCCTACAAAGGACAAAAAAAACCAGTTCCAGAAATAGAATGTTTTAGTACTTTTCTGTTGAGAGAGTTCAGAGGCAGAGAAGTACCATTACTTTATGGCCATGTAATGAAAGCACTACCCTCAGAGCAGGATAGGATATAAACATGACAAACTGCAACTCTTGCTAATGTTTTGTTCTGGAAAAATCCGTCAGATACCAGGGAATTTCAGTGCTACAATTCCTTCAGTAAAACTACTTCAGTCACTGCCCTGAAAAAAAAATTTAGTATAGACTATATAGCCAGAAGGCCAGAAAAAAACCCTGGTCATGAGGAGATATGACTTACTGAGTCTGGAAACCTTTACACCATTATATAACCCAGTAATTTCTGTAATTAACTCCCTGCTGTGTAATGGCTATTGACATCTAATCCTCAATGAAACTGGGGGTTGTATGAGACAAAGGAAAACAAATGCTAAGATATGTGATATCCTTGGCATTTATCAGACTATTCTTACACAACGTATTAGAAGAAACCCTTAAATTTACCTCCATCCTGTGAGTCTTAGTTGCACTGAACAGAGTCTATAGAGTGTAGAGTACATGTATAAAGTAAAAGCAGCAAAGTGTGAGGATGAACCTATTCTACAGTTCAGACTTTTACTAACACAGTATCTGTGACACACAAAAGGACTCTTCACACAAGCACAGCTCAGTCTGCCTTTGACAGAGCAACTGCAGCCCTGAGCTGAAGATGTCTGCCACTGCCCTTAAGTAGGACAACCACTTTTGTTTGGAAAGGGATCTTAAGGACCATCATTTCTGTCTTGTGTTTGATTTCTTGTTTCTGAACAACATAAGAGATCAGATAGGTGACAATGGCCTTTCCACTGAGGAGTGATGCCAGAAATAGGATAACACTACATGACATGACATTCTCCTTTTACTCTTTTAAATACTACTCAAGCTTATGCTCTCCTAACCTAGTTTGAGTAGAATTTAGAACTATATTTATAGCAGGTCTTCCTCTCTGGAAACTGCTTTCACTTGCAGAAATGATGTTCTCTAGTAATTGAGTTGTGTATTATAAGCTGCAGCGTTGCCCCTGAGCAAAACAGTTTGGGCTAAGCCTGCCCACTTTAGATCCCAGTTTCCTAATTATTATGGATCATCCTCTTCACCTGTGTTTCTGTCAAGTGTGAAGAGTTCATGGGGATTGGTTGTATCAGTTCTTTTCACAGGGGAATTGAGCTGCGTTCAAAATGCTGCAGGAGGTAATGCCGAGTTAGCAAGTTGCAGTGGCCTTCTCTCAGACAGTCCTCTTAAATCATGTTCTGAAGGAAGGATGTAACAGAAATAGCATTAGCCAGAAGTGAACACTTCATATCAAATACTCAAGCTGAATCTTTGCCCATTTTCCACACCAATTCCAAATGCACTATCAGATTAGAAATTTGGGGAGGTTTTGTCATCCATTTTGTGACTCTTGCAGAAACAGGACTGTGAGAACTCATTGGCCCCAGGAAATGGAGTCAGTGGAGTCACTCAGCTGCAATATGCAAATTCTGAAAACTTGGTTCTCTCAGCTTCCTAAAGCTCAGGCTGTACAGCTGAGCCAGAGCCCATGTGACTGTGAGTCTGCCCAGCTCTTGCTAAAATGGGTTCTCCCTGGCTATCTCCAGCACACATACTGTTCCCACAGACTGAGCCTGTCATCACCAGCTGTACCACCTGCTTGGGCTCCTGGGGCCCTTCTGCAGCTCCTCCTATTACTGAGCCATTTACTTGTAATAGCCTCACCCTGGCAGTGGGAGAAGGCAGCCAGGGAAGATACTGGTTCTCTCTAGATCTAAAGAAAGTGATATCCCTTCTGAGGCTTTAGAAGGTGCTGATATCACCCCTCTGTCAGTTCCACCTTCCCCATGAGCACAGTCCCAGACATGCTCTAGACCCTTACACATATCTCTCCTCAGATCATCCTTGCTCTGAAGTATGAACAGAAGCCTCAAGTGCACAGCTGAGGAAGAGACAGAGCAAAACCTCATTGGGCTTTCTGATGCAACCCGCTGAGCTGCATGCTCCCATTTATTCTACAGTAGCTAGGAAAATGTGTCATAAACTGAACCCCACTTCTTGCTGCTTTGCTTGGAAATATTTGGGGTGCACCTGGGAACAGCTGTGGATTTGCTGACTGTAGTCCTGTCAGTACAGCTGACAGAAGCCCCCAGCTACTTGTGGCTTTTCCAGCTGGAGGAAGAGTTGAGGATGAGGAAGTCAGGATGTCGTGGGGAGGGTGGTGTCCAAGGTGCTCATTTAGCCAGACCAACTCTGAAGTGAAGTTCCACATTTAGCTGTAATTGGGGAAAAAAAGCTTCCCAGGAAAATCTGCTTTTGCCATTCTCCCATTTTGACCTGGGCCAGGCTGGACCAGTTCTGCTCTTCAAGGGAGATCTGTGGTTAAAAAGAAAGAGAAAGGACTATACTGTAGGGCAGTACTGTCTTCCTATTATAGCTCATTCTTCCACAGCCAAGGGGGAAATGGCTGATGGCCTGCAGACATTTCTTAGTACAAGTGAATAAAATAAATAAATATATATATAAAAAATCACTGCCCAGAGGAAAGAAAAAACCTCCCTCACTTGTACAGGTTATGATGCAAAACAGTGAAGGATCCATTTTTTAAAAAAAAAATCAGGACAAGGAACAGCATCTTGGATTTAAATATATTTCCCTTACTTACAAATGTCCCAAACAGTCCATCCTCTCTCCTCTCCCTCAAGATTTAAGCTGATATATCTTCTCCACACTGCCCTGAACAATATTTATCTCATGTGCAGCATGGAGCTGATGTAGCTTCATGTACTAGTTCAAAGGAGCTTACACATTTCTCTCCCAATCCTGGTGCAAAAGCAATTCCATTTCCAATACATCTCCTTGCTCTTATTCTGTACTGCCCTACTTCGAAACTCTGTGTAACAAGCACCCAACTTTGTAAAAGTATGTGTAAAATTTTTGCCAGTTGTCTGGGTTGCACTTTCACGCAACCTAAATAACGAGTCTCAGCTTCAGCAATCCACATTGCGTGCCCTCTCAAGTAAACCATCCCATGCTTATTCCCATCAAGGTATCTGTCCAGTGTGTAAATGACAGTCTCACAGGATGGAAGCTAAAGCAGATTTGTTGTCTGTGCTGACAGAGCAAAGCAGGTACCAGTCTTCTACCACGAGAGAGTAAAGCAGAAACGCTGTTAAATTTGGAGGAAGATTCCTGAGAGCCAAGATTTGAACAGCTATAGAAGCCAGAAATTCCCCAGTCGGCAGTGCACTTTTAAACACAAGCCTGACTGACTGGAATTACTTAAGTGCTTAAAATTACATGGACACTGAAGTAATTGCCAAACTGGGGCCAACTGCTATATCTGACATGGTGAGCCAAAACATTTCCTACCCCAGTATGTACCTGCTCTTGAACCTGCACAAAGACCTGTGCCATTAATATGTAACTGAAGCCATTGACTGAAAGGCTATGAAGGACCTATTGCTAAACATTAAACTAGACATTTGCCCACCTGGACAAAGATCATATGCATGCTTGTGCAGCTCATCAAAGCAAGATGTAACCTGTAAAGACAAATGATCCGGCCAGCAATCCTCTCAGATTTTCTGGACAGCTGTGTGCGTGCTTTCAAAATGTTCTCTGATGACACCCAGGACAAACAGATTCCAAATCCAACTCCTGAATGAGGACATGAACCTTGGACTGAAGGAATTTCCTCTGGTTTGTTATCTGTTGAGCCTTTCATCTGCACTTGCTCCTGGCTGATGTAACAACACCTCAATCAAAATGGTTTCTAAGAATATCAAATGCATTGCTCAGAGCGCCTGCCACATAATTCACAGCTGAGCACCACAGCACAGGGAGTTAGCCCTTCATTTCCATTTGTGGCCCTTAGATGAGAGAGCTGTTAATTCAGCAGCTCATTTCAGAGAAAAACTAATATCTGCCCCTTTCCAAATCAGGTGGGTAGCTGAAAATTCAGGGTTGGCAGATCAAGCAGACAGACTGCAGACAGAGAGATTGCACACAGAGTCAGGATGCTCTCTGGCATGATCCTATTTATGAACAGTGAACATGAATTCCTCCTTCGGTCAGTAGAGGAGAAATACTGAAACAATGAAACAGTTACAGTATCTGAGGTCACAGCAAATGCTTTTGAAGGTGAAATTGTTGGTGTGGGAAAACCTTTAATACTGTCTTAATCAAATTTCACTGTAGGGCCAAACTGAAAACATAAAAAAGTATGTAATTAAAAATTAAAGTCCAAAACGGTTCCTGAAAAATCCTACTCAGCTGCTGCATAACCTTGAAGCTGTCTGAACTCTCTGGCTAGGTTGCCCAAAGGTGCCTCTGCACAGACCCAGAACTGCCTGCCCTAGCAAAGCAGAGTAGGTCACTATATACTAGCTGCCTGAAGAGTACCAATATCCAAAAAGCAAGTGTTTTTGTAGACCTGCACTGCACACTTTCCTTTCCCACCACCAAGCCTCCATCTTTTCTCACAATTCATAGGAAGTTGCAATGACATATTAAAGAAAGAAAAAAAAATTAGATGACTGCAAGGACACACAGGTGTGAACTCCATGTGACATTCCCACATGCTAAAGAAGAGCAAGATCTCAGGTATGCTGCTGTCCACACCACTTCCTCTTAGCTAGTCCTGGTGAAGTTGCATTGCCAAGTAGGAAAGCATGAACTGGCCTTAACACTGGGGAGATTCAGAATTCCCCAACCATCAACCACCATCAACAGCTTAAAAAGATGCACCTGACATACTGTGTTTATGAGGTATTATTAGCTGTCCCTATATGCACTATAGGTAAGTGAATTATGAGCCTGCCTTGAGGATCAGCAGATCTAGTAACCTGGTTTATGTTCCTTCCTATGTTTAACATGCCTTGTACAGGAGAAGGGTGAAGCAAACTGTATATACTCTACCCATACTTAAATATGCCTTCCTATGATTACATCAGTCATTTATTAAAATATTTGGGGGGGGGGACGACTTCCTTTGGTTTTAAAACAAAGAAATTAAAGGCCAGAGTAATTGCAACAGTAACTGTCTTTGCAGGTGCTCCTCATTACAGCCTAGCACTAACTTAGTGAGAAGGAATTCCTGACTGCTCTTATTTCCCACACCTGTGCCACCAGGTGCTGACTTAATCTAATCAGTGCATGTTCATTTGCTGTGTCTTCTGCTGCTGATCATGGTTAAGAAGTTTCCACTCCCTGGACACTTAATCCTAGGTCTCTGACAGAGTTCCAGCTATCTCAGCTCTTATCTATCTAATTACTACAGAATGCAACCTCATCTACAAAAAACTGGAAAAAAAATTAATAAAGTAGATCAGCTGGTAGAACTGACATGACAAGAACTCCTGGAGAAGAAAAGGTCATAAAATATAGTCAGACCAAGCATCTCTTAAGCAACTTAATTTGACCCTCTCCCTGTGCCCAAAGACCAACTGTGCTTCAGAGGAAGAGCAGAATTTTATAAAAGGGTTTGTATCTTGCCCAGCTCTTTATGCTGACTGGACTCTCAGGTGCTGTTGTGATAAAAATAATAGAAAAAGAAAAATAATGGAAAATTTATATAATTCTTCAAAGGAAAGCCTATTTTGATTTGATTTGTTTGTTTTACAGCCTAAATATTACCACACTGTCAAGTCTGTGCTCCTCAAGGCACTTGATGGTTAAGTTTTGTAAGCAATCACAGTTGTCTGCTTAGGACAAGGAGTTTAATTTTTACTAAACCTTTTCTAGGCTTCAGGTACTAGTGATACATGCAGGTATCAAGCTAATTTGATTTTCAGCCAAACACAATCTAATCCCTCACATTCCAGCTCCTTCAGACTCAGACAAAACTCTGAAAGCATCTTGAACATTTAGAATGCAAAAATTTCCAGTCTCCTCCCTTCCAAGGGCATATTCATCAGCAGATAGGGTAGAGCAGTAAAGATTCCTCTTTCTCAGGCCAGACTATAACTTTCCATTCAAAGTCAGTGTAGTTAATTTTCTTTGAAAGTATTTATGTTTCATCAGTGTCTAAAGGCCCCAAAGCAAAGCAGAGCTTTGTTAGGCCTGGCATTACATAAGGTAGAGAGATTCTGTCCTGAAGCGCTTTCAGTCTAAGTAGGAAAAACAAAATGAGCACATAAGTAAGAGAAGGACCAAAGAGAAATTATTTGTCTTAGATCTTACAGCCAGTCAGGAATGCACTGGTCTCACTTATAATACTCAATAAAGACAGTCTTTTTTCCAAAAGAAAAAACTAATGAATGTGATGATCTCTTTCTGCCTCCATCTCCATTGTAGAGAACACATATTGATATAATTTAATTTCTATACTTAACAACTACAAGGGTATAAGAAACTTTAATTGCTGGTTCTTTCTCTCTGTGTAAAGAACTGAGGTTGAAAGCTTGACCCCTGTTTGAAAGGACTGTGTTGGGTAGAGAGGTTATGAACATTTCACATTTCACTGGCTCTCTATCCCCAGCACTGGATTTTATTAGGTCAATGTTTCAAAGACATGGCTGTGATGTCCAATAAGGACTATGGCAGCATTCAAACAAAACTTGTACTCAGAAGAGCACAATACGAGAAGCTGCTTCTCAGCAATATCCCATTACATACACACCCATTTCCAACTGAGACTGAATTAGTCAAAACCTATTCAATGCACTTAGGTTAACTCTACAAACCCCTTTGGACTGCAGATCAGATCAGCAGAAGCTAGAAGAAAAGGTTTGCTCAGACATTAGGAACAACTCAGGCATCCAAGTTCAAAACAGTTCTGACTCAGTCTGGCTCAGTTTCTGTTAGGCAGGTTAAAATGCCTTGTTTGTACCAAATAAAGCATGAGTAACAGCTCTGCTTTTGTCTGCCTCTTGCACCTCACTGCTGCTGGAGCTGTAGGAGACAATACCCTCCCCCTCCCCACTCACAGAAACTTCAGCTTCTTGCTTGTAGATCTTCTGGTGGGGCAAGGCTGGCCTCAGTTATGGAGGGGACTCTTCAGGCAGCTCTGAGTCTCTTTATCTTACCAAGTCCTAAAGTCAATATGCTGAGATTGTTTCTACTTTTCAAGTTGTTCTGATCCAACCACTCCTTTTTTTAGAAATGATAACAAAGTCGTGCTCTCATTAACACATTTGATGAATTACTCTAAAGGATTCAACCCTGCATTAACCTTTTTGCTCTGCTTTATTCTTGGAAGAAGAGCTAACAAAGCTGATTTCCTCATGCTCCAAGAGTACATTATCATTCCTTTGGCCTACTGGGCAGCATGCTGTCATCTTTTTGAAACAACGGGGATATTGTTTACACTGAAAAGAAGATTAATAGAAAACTGTGTGATGTGATGTAATTTGGGGAAAACAAAATCCCTTCTCTTTGGTTTTTTTTTCTGTATCCCCTAGAGAGTCAAGAGAATGTTTTTCAAGTAGCTGTAGGTAAGTAGCAATTACATTACCAGGACTTTTTTCGCACTTTAGCCAAAGGAAGTTTTGCTTTAACATGCATAAAATGAATAGTCTGTGATGCAGAGACACAACCATAGTCTCTCTTCCATAAGGAAGCACATTAAACCCAGACTAGAGTGAGCAGCCTGATGTCCTTAGATGTTCACTCACATTCTTTACTCCCCATGATACTTCAGATTGTGTTGCTTTGTGGAAAAGTTTCAGGGTGAGAGGAATCCCACACAAATCCACTCGTATCCTAGTGGATTGCAGGCCTTTACACTAACATCACTGAACAATCACTCTAGTCCATAAAAATGGAAATAGGACTGGCACTGCCATTTCCCCCTGGTGTTCCAGCTGTGCTCTAAAAGAAAAGGACAGCAGCTGGTATTTGTGCTCTGTTATGCAGCCAGGATGAGGAACATTATTCCTGTATCCAAATCCTTTGGTTTAGGCCTGACAAAAATACCAAACTGCTCAGGGAGGAAGTTACAGGCATATGAGAAAGCTGCAACTAAATGCATAGAAACACCAAAACTGTTGCAGTGAGGGACGTCTGCTGGCATTTCCTCAGGTGAGGTCTGGACTTTTGGCCTCATCTTCAGCCAAAGGGCAAGAAAGAGAGTCTTGGGAGTCTTGAATGTCACTGCTCCTGAACATGTGTTCTCACTACCACAGTTAATTGAGAAGTATCTTGAATTGGAACTAACTTAGTTACCCACTTTAACTCCCAACAAACTCATTTTTCTTTACTGTGGTTCCTTTCATTTAAAGAAGCTGTGGACTCCAGGTACTGAGGTGCTCCTGCAGCATGGGGTGTGTCCTGCTGCCTGTGTGACTGTTCCTGGGGCTAGAGCAGGTAACTGGACTGTTGCTGCACTGCTGCAGAGCCCTGCCCTCCACTCCCCAGCAGTACAGCAAAATAGTGGACCATCTAACACTGCAAAACCCTGCATCAGCTACACCTCACCACACCTTTTCCCAGGATGTAAAGCCTCAGACTTTCTAGCTTCCAAAGTTTTGCTTTAACAGTATTCACGTACTTCATCTTCCCCCCTCCCCCCCCAACTTATGTTTCAGAAACTCAGGAGGCAAGAACACACCACTTACCAATGCAGGATGTCTCCAGCAGTAACAAATGGACTACTTTGGAAAACATAATTGCTGGGCTGGGGTTTTCAACAAATCTCTGAAAACATAATCTTTTATAATTTGAGTCCTGACTATGCTACCACCTACTAACACACAGAAAGACTCACTGAAGTGGAACTGCTCTTTCGTCTCACCATGATTAACACCTGCCACAGGAGATGTAAATTCCCTAGCAGCTGTGAGCTAGGATTAGAACAAGGTTGAGGTTTTTGTGGGTTTGAGTTGTGTTTTTCCTTTCAATGATAAGGAAAAATAAAGAGCTTTAAGAGACATGGAAGGCAACATTTTTTCCAGTTTTTGCTTTCTCTTTTTCCATTTCTCAAACACAAGAGATTTTTTTTTTCCCCTTTCAGAATTTGCTTTGGAAACTTTAAATGCTGATGGGGAAATCTGTTGCAATAATTTTTAGAGCAACCTCCCATCCTATACTTCAAGTCCCCTTCCAAATTTATTCTACCTTAACCACCTGCATCGGTAGGTACTTCCTAAAATACAATTTACAGTTCATGGAACATTTTCTGCACATCTAGAGAACTGGCTGATTACACGGTCCCAACAGCTTTTTGCCATTCAGCAACTGACCTGGATTAAAGACCTTCTCTCTTGGCATCATGTTTCTGACCAGCCAATGATAATTCCACAATTATCAGTCATCCATGGGAAGTGAAGAGATAGGATTCAGCATTGCCAACTCCCAAATATTTAGGGGAAGGTTTCTTGCTTCTCTCACCCCCCTGTAAAGTAGAATCGACACGTTTACACAAGAGCATTGAATTTCCAGCTGTAATTCTAGTTCTCATAAGGCCAGATAAAAGTTGAAATAGTGATGCCTAACATTTTTGTTATTTTGTGAACTCCTTTACTTGAAATCTAATGTCTGGATCTGGTGGGGGCTGGGATACGTGGAAATAGCAAAATTTTATGTCTGTGCTGTAAAGAAAACTTGTATCCAGATTACAAAACACTGTTCTAGTGGAAATCTTAAGGTATTGAGTTGTTGCAGACATAGACATATCTTGATGTTTTCAGTTACTTTGAATTCCTCTGAGTGCTGATATACAAAAGTTAATGATACACAAAGCAAGAATGCATCTGAAGTCTCACAGTATGCAAGAGATCTACTTCTGCCATTGTATTCTTAGCTTCAAAAAATCCTAATTAGCAACCGGTCCAATCTTTTAATGAATCTGTAACATCCTTTAACGCTGCAGCCACATGCTGTTCAGATTGCCTTTCCTATTTTAATGGGAGTTAAATTAAGATTTAACTTTTACTCATCTCCTAACTTTCTCAGCTGTGAATAATCCTTACAGCTCAGTGATTTGGCTGGTATTTGTTACCTGGGACATGCTGCTAAATTGCTACTACCTGTCCTAACAAGCCCTCTGACTGAGACAGCTGACAAACCTCTAAAAACAAAATGAGAGGGGAAAACAGCAACAAATTCTCCTCAGCTTAACTGGGTGGTGTGAAAAAGGGGTTACCTCATCAGCCTTTGTAATTTTCAGGGATTAATTAAAGGATAATGTTTGCTGCAGAGGAGTTTATGAGGCAATAAATAGCTTTTGCAGCTGATTAAGTGCCAAAGCAAAGCTGATAAAGGCGTCTAATAATTGCAAAAGCCTTTTAGTGCCTTGAATACATCTCTGCCACAGATGCAAGTCTTGCTCTGTGACAGTTCAGCATCAGACCAACGAAACGGAGAGGAGCCCTCCTTGCCTTTAGAGCCCTTGGGTGGATAGCTAGAAAAATCCGCAAGGTGCACAACTCGGCCCCAAATCCGGGCTGATCCCCACCTGGCAGGAATCCAAAATGCCGCAGGTGAAGCCGTCGGTGTTGCTGCTCTGCAAGCGCTCCAACAGCCCAAAGCCACCTCGCCGGGCCCACCTCGCCGGGCCCACCTTGCCGGGGCCTGCACACGCCCCAGCCCTGCCCGCCGTGCTCCGCGGTCTGAGGCGAGGGTTGGTTTCTGGGGCTCTCAATGGCAAACTCGGGAGGGGGGAGAAATGGGAAGATCTGGAATTTGATGCCGGCTTGCACTGGGCAGCGGCGCTCAGTGGGAGCTCTGAGGGCGGGGGCGCTGCGCGGATCCCACGCCGTGCCAGCCCCGGCAGCCAGCGCGGCCCCACGGGCACTGAGGCGCCTGCTCCATCCCCTTCCCCCGTGAGGCCTTGGCAGGAGCCCGCGGAGCAGCGAGAGACTCGTGCTGCTGAGGCCCTTTCTTCTGTTATGCCATTTGGAGAGTGAGGGATAGCAAGGGTGTGAAGGCAGGGAAGGGTTAGGCTGGGTAGTAGAACGAGGTTCTTCACCCAGTGCGTGTTTGGGCACTGGAACAGCTCCCCAGGGAAGCGGTCACAGCACCAACCCTGACAGAGTTCAAGAGCTGTTTGGACAATGCTGTCAGGAACATGGTGTGACTCCTAGGGCAGTTCTGTGCAGGGCCGGGAGCTGGACTCGATGAGCCTTGTGGGTCCTTTGCAATTCAGGATATTCCATGTTTCATGACTTTATGAAGGCAGCGCTGGCTGCTGATCCTCACGGCCAGTGCTGGGCCTTGGCTCGTGTGGAAGGGTTGTAGTTTCTCTCTAGGTTTCTGCGCAGGTGCAAGAAGCTGTGGGGTGTCCGTAGCCATCTGCCACTGAAACTTATCTGAACTTTGAGTCTGGCTGGTTTGTTTTCTCCTCTGGGGTGGCACAGCAGGCTCCTGTGGTGGTGGTCGGAGCTACTTTTCCTGCTTAAGTGGGAAGGGGATGAAGCAGGACACACCAGGCTCCCAGGGGTAAGGCATTCTAATCTCTTCCACAGCAGTACTGCGGTGACTTTGCCAGCTGTGACCGCATCTATATCGGAGGCAAAAATACTGCACGGTGGGAAACTGGGAGAAATAAACCAGAGCCAGGGAAAATAGGCTGATAGCAAGTGCATCCCATGTCCCTTCCTCCTTCTTTGTTTTCCCTGTCCCTACACAGCCCGTGTAAACTGCCATGGGTTTTGGTGTTTTTTTCACTCTCCTTGCTTTGTTTGCTGCCTTGCTCTTCAGCTGATAAATAATAGGCACAGCCAAAGAGTGATGCAACTTCTAACTGTGAGAACACAGAGTTCTGCATTTCATAAACAATAATTAACTACTGCTGACTGTGCTGGCCGTGAAAAACCTGAAATGCTGATCACATCTTGCAGCTCTCACCAGGGCAGCGAAGAAAGCAGAAGCACCAACTTTGAATTCTGCCATGTTGCCCTTTCCAGCTTGCAAATGAACTGATAATTTAACTGCTATGATGCCTAAGTGGGTGAGCTTTAAATTAGTCATAAATGAAGACAGACACTGGTGGGCTGGCACTTACTGCTAGTTTTGTTATTCTGCATGATTCCTTCCTCTGCCATCTCTTGAAAACACATTCTCTTGAATATGAGCATGGGCTGAATTTCCACTTCATGCTCAGAAGTGAACTTTGCCTGTGTTTATTATATAGGTATCCAAATGTGTCCAAATGAACATGAAATATCACCTGAGTACCTGAAATTTAGTTGACAAGATCGTTGTGGTTTGTGAGTGATGATATTTGTAAAATAGAGGCCAAGAATGAACAGTTGCAAGTGTCCCAGAAGTGTTTTATAATTGGACTGTGTGGAGGCGAGGGCAGCATGGAGAAATAGATCAGAATACAGTGCAGCATTTTCCTAAAAGCACAGTTGTTTTGGTAATGCAAAGGCAAAAGTCAGTTTTGCTGTTAAGTGAGGCAGCTCTGATTCAGAAGAAAGGCAGGAATTGGAATGTGTCATTTTCTGGGAGTCGATGTATTTTTAATGCCTTCCCTCTCTGGCTACAGCAGAGATCATGACAAATTCAACTGACTTTTTTCAAGTTCTGTTCTTGCAAAAGCAGATTTTAACATCTGTGTTAGCTTTTCCCTTGGCTTACCACTACAGATTTCTACTTGAAGGCTTTATTTCTCAGATGCTGGGCTGTGATTGATAATTAAATCTCTGTAAGTGCAGTATGAGTCACAAGAAACAGGGTCAGAATACATAAATGTGTATCTGGAGAGCACAGTATTTACTCAGAGAGAGCTAACATTGAAACAGCAGCAAAAAGCACACAAGTTAACCACACGATCCGCTTGGGCTGCTACACTGAGCAGTATTTCCATTTTCTCAATGGAGTATCTAAGCACCCAGCCTGCATAAACTGTGAAATGTAATTACCCTGGTGTATGGGAAATCTCTGGCAGGCACAGCCTTGGCATGGAGAGCACAGCATAGCCCTGTAAAGGCCCCTGGACCTGGAGTGTATTGGAGACGTGGCCAGCATGTTCTGATAGCTCAGCTGTTTCTGAGCATCTCACTGAACTGCAGAGTAGTTCACTTTGCTGCGTCCCTGAAACAGCCATTTGGCAGGATGCAGTGTATCCTTCCTTTCTCCCCATTCCTGCAGCTTTTGCACCTGAGGCTGAATTTATAGGTTTGAAGTTTCTGCTCTCCAGATCAAATTCCCTCATCTGAAAAGGGAAATTGAGCAGTAAACATTTTCCTTTAGTATGTGGAATTCCTCTTACAACTTAGCAAATCCTGGTCTGAATTTTACTTTTAAAGTAAAACACTGAGGGTCATCATGTGTAAGAGTTTGTGATTGTTGATTACTTCATAATTGTCAGACACCCAACTCCAAGCTAGCTATCCCCATGACTGAGCTAAGAAAACAGAACAAGTCTTGAACATAGGACTTGATAGGTTTGATAGCCTTAAGGAAGGATAGCCTAAAAAATTTCCTAAACCCACATGCGCTGGTTTGTGCAGATGCAAGGCTGGTGGGTACAACTTGAGATGTAAAGTCGTGAGTTTGGATCCCAGTGTCTACAAGAAGTTAATAAAAATGTCTTCACCTTGGCAAAGGACAACTTTCTCTGTCTTCTTGCCTATCTACTGCAGCATATGCACAGTGTAAGCACAGTGTATTTAGCTGTTGCTCAAGAAAAAAAAGATACAGAGGAACTTGGCACAAGACTTTCTACTCTTTATGCTAAATTAAAGGTACCTGTTAGAAGAAAATTAAGGTTTTGTTGTTATTGCATAAGGCTTATGAATGGAGAGGACTTGGCATTATGAGCACCATGCTTGCTTCAATCAACAAAGCTCATCTGAGGGTTCATAGCAGCAGAGCTCTGCCTATGCACACAGACAGCAGCTGAAGAGCATCTCCTTTGGAGTGACATCCAAGATCACAGAATGGTCAGTGTGAAGTTAGAGCTCTGTTACCCTGCTGCTAATATGGTCCTCCTAGGAGGGGAGTGGTGCTCCTGTACTGGAGAGGGTAGTGCTGTCAGTCTCACACCAAAGGAAGCTTTCCCTTGCTGGGCAGAATCCCTGAGTCTGGTCTGGCTACCAGAGGATCAACTAAATCCTGATTCCTGAACAGGGAGTTGGCCTTAAAAACAGACAGTGGAACTGAACAGATACTTCCAAACCTGCTGTAGAGGAGAATATTGGAGAACTAGTGAAGCTACTAGAAGATAAGGAGCCAACTGAAAAGGTTTCTGACACAAATTCAAAGGTCATGTCTTTTGATAGACCACTGAAAATATTTAGATGGATTATCACCTCAATAAAATCCTTGTATCCAGAGAACTGTCCTTGAAAGTAATTCACTTAACTGTGATTTAAAAAATAATTTTTACTCTAAAGCATGTCTCTGCCTGGTTTAAAGAAAGAACTCTTTTGATTACAAAGCAACTTAGCACAAGTCAGTTACTTCTGTGATCCTTAAAAGCTTTAAAGCTTGCCCTATGCCAAAGCTCTATGAACACTGCACACCAAGCTAGATTTAACACTACATTATTTACCATTTGTAAGCAAGTTAATAAAAGCTTTGGTATGTGAATATGTTTTCATCTTAGAAGTTTTCCACAGTTTCTAATATGGCTTAAAAGTTGCCATACTTCTGCTTGAATTAAGGCTTAATTAGAAATGTGTGCTCTTTGCCTTAAACCTGCAGAACCATGAGACAGTAGGAAAACTGGGGATACCACTAATGGTAAATATAAGCGTTTGTCTTTAAATCTGGTAATCTTAAGGTAAAAGATAAGATTTTTAAAGATAATGGACTAAAGCAAAAGACTCAACTTGAATTAACTTGAGTTAAACTACATCACTATGTATACCTTGGATGTTCAGTGTAATTTTGCTTTCAGCAAGCTTGGAGAAAAGCTTCCAAAAGCATCAGGGAGAAGGATAAAAAAACAACCTAGAAATCTGCAATTTGCAGAAAGCAAGCAGCTTCCTGCCTAGGTGAATTCCAAAGATAACATGCATGGAGAAAGACAGACTTGTTAGATTGAAGTCTTAGTTAAACTAAGTACAACAGACACAGCAGAAGGTGTGTTTAAGCAGACCTGGTGCATGTTTGCAGAAGGTAGTTCTCCATTTAGTTTTAAGCAGAAATTCAAGCAGTCCTTAAGTATGGTTGAAAAAGCAGCATTTTGTGTACAGTTGTTTCAAAGTCATTCCTTTCAGCCCAGAATGTGCTCACAGGTTAGCAAGCTCTGAATCAGGAACTACATTACTTTGGAGGTCTGGCTTTGGTGACTATTAAGTGGGGTTTTTTTTGATGCTATTAAATGATGACAGAGACTAGTTTAAATCAGTGCAAATTACACACAATGCATCAAGTCTTGAGTATGAGGCAATGGAGCAGGTTGCCTAGAGAAGTTATGGATGCCCCATCCCTGGAAGTGTTCAGGGCCAGGTTCAACAGATCTTGGAGCAATGTGGTGTAGTGGAAGATGCCCCTGCCCACGGAAGGGCTTTGGCACTGGATGATTTTTAGGGTCACTTCCAACCCAAAGCATTCTGAGCCTATGCATAGTTCTACTCAGTTCATGTTTCTTTGGGCCTCCACCTGCAGTCAGTCAAGGCTTAATCTGTATCCTCATTAGCAAGTAACAACTTGTACTAGGGGCAGAGCTGGAGAGGAAAATGGTTGGTGCTGGGAATCTGACATATTTGAAGGTTTTGTTTCAGCCTAGAAATAAAGAAACTTTCCTGTTCCAGCCCAGACCTTAGTCTGGGTCCAGCTGAATACCCATTAAAGAGATCAAATGCAGTTAGAGGCATTCTAAGAGCTATTTCTTGCTGGAGTTTTGCTGTAAGTGAATCCAGTTTGTGCACTGAGGACACTGCACAAACAAGCCAGATCTTGGCAAATGCTCTGCTAGTTTGAAAAGCATCAAAGAGTTATTTGTTAAATATTAAGGTATAACAAACCCCCATTTTTTATGCAGTTGGTGAAGTACTCCTGTTGGGTTACATTTCAAAGCATTAATTCACAGAACATTTAAGATCAGTCAGTACATATAGTAATCTTGAAACAATTATTCTAGGTTCTGCCTTCCCCTGTTTTTCAGGTGCAGGAGTCTTCTTGATGTGATATCCAAGAGAGCCATCGCTAAAATTATTATAGTTGCATAGCAACCTCTATGTGATAAATAACTGGCTTAAAACAGTCTTATGCTGTCTATTTCTTTCACAACAGGACCCAAACAGTTTTTTACCACTGCACCTAATAAAACTTGTGAAGAAAAACATATGCAATTTTTACCACTAAAGAGGTTTCTTTATTCAAATATCTCATTATTTCTAGGCACTATCACCAAATTACTGCACCAAGTTATCTTCAAGTACGCATTATTCCAGCACTGTAACTTCTCTGCAAATACCACCAAGCCCCATCTTGTCTCCCCTGCTTGGATCATCAGCTGAAAGCACAACAGAAGTAGTCTGAAGGTGGAAATTAACCAATATAATACTCGTAATCCAGCTGTAATTCCCAAAAGTGTAAGGTTTTTTATGCAGCCAGATAAGTATCCCCTACAGAAACAAAACTGAACATGGACAAACTCAACATACAACTTATACATTCCCAGTTTGTTTATTTTCATGGAATGCTAATTTAGTTACAATCTGGCAGTTCATAACTACTGAAATGTGACATTAATTTGTCTCCAATGATGTAGAACTGTCTTGATTCATATAGTTTTAAAACAATCTTATTTTACAATAGTTGAGGTCTCTGGTGGTTTTTAAGCTCTGATGCTTAAGCACACAGCAAGCTACAAACCTTAGGTTTTATATTTATACATATATTCTATGTATTCAGACAACTGCTGTAAGTTATCTATAATTTAATATTTATAAAAAGTGCATATACTGGTACATATGCAAATCTAGAAACACACTTTTACTACTGCCTCCCTTTTTTATAAAAAGCTGCATAACATACAGCCATATTATTCTCACTCACTGCTATTAAAGTCTCTTACTATCTTTGTTACACAATTTTAACTATTCAATTACCTCAAACTGAATGTAGGTATTCCTATGTATATTTTCTCCTAAAGAAAAAAAGTCCTCCCTATTCCTTTAAGAAGCTTTAAATCATGCATCAGTTTAGTACACAGTCACTTATAGCATGGATTTTAGAATCCTAGACAGTGTAAAATCTACTTTTGGAAAATGTCTGTCTGTATATTTAATTTCTTCTTTTAGTTACAAAAAATATATAGGATTGAAACATATGGAATACATGCATCTCTCAAAGTGGCTATATTCTAGCCTTATAGATAAATTAAAAAAGTACACCCCTGCTAACAGGATGCAAACATGGCCTCAAATAGGCCATTACCTGTATTTAATAGAGCTCATTACATTAAAAAGTTCAAGTCAGCTGTTCTCACAAGATGGTGTCAAAAGACTGAAGAGCGTGATATATTTATAGTCAATATACAAAGGTGGGTGCACAGGCCTAGTGCCATTCATTCCATTATTCAACACTTTCAAGGCTTCTAGGCTTTGCCTCTGGTGATATAAGTCCTGAAATGATCTGAATGAAAGCTTAAGTTGAAAATTGCTTTTTTAGTACACCATAAACGCAAGTTGTGTTTAAAAGAAAAATGTACACTGAACAACCTGAAGTACTCACTGAAACAACTGTACAAAACTATTATAGATACAGAAAGAAATAATGGTGGACTTAACTGCAAACACAAGTAACACTTGTTAACAAATGTAAAAACCTGCTTTGTTTTAATTCTTCTACCAAGTAAGAATTTGCAGCTGTTCAGAACAAGTAAAATTCAAACCACCTCACAATGTTTACATTTGAAGTTTTTATACAGTGCAAACGTTTAAGACAGAATAACTTCCCAGTGAAATAGCTGACACTACTTCGTGCCAGTCTTTCGAAGATTCTTCTTTCAGTAAGTCTATTTACACATTAAGCTAAAGGTTCACTCTATATGCTTTGAAGTTTGCTGAATATCAGCAGAAAAATACGTGAACTAGCAGCAGTTGTATTACAAATATGTGATGGTTACTTTAATGAATGCATAAAGTTTTCAAGACTGTATTCAGTGTCATACTGCTCTTGATCCCACAGTTCTCCAAGGTTTTCGAGTACTGATTTCATTGATGCTTTCCCAGAAGAGGTAGAGGTATCTGCTTTTTCAGTTTTGCCATCCTTCACAAAAGAAAAAAAATCCTGTTAATATAGAGAATAATGCTTGCAAGAATCTAACAAATTCTTCAAGTCTGATAATTCTTCTGGGGAAATATCTCTTCCTCCTGTTGTTCAGAGAGCTGTCTACTATTCATCAGTCCAACTTAAGCATTTGTGTGATTAAATTTTACATTTCAAAGCAAAGCTTTTCCCTAAGCTAACTCTATTTTTGGTAGGTGTATGTAAAAATGTTTCTTTACCTTGTCAAGAGTGAACAGATCAAGAAGCTGCTCTGTTCCCATGCTCTGCAGGCTTGCATTTTCTTGGCTGATCACTGTATTCGCAATATTCATTTTGAATTTTTGAAGACCCATGATCTTCTCTTCCAGAGTTCCCCTGGTTATCAGGCGATATACATTAACAACACGTTTCTGAAAGAAAAAAAGCACACTTAGCTAGAAAATATCATCTTAGGTGTTCAGGAAAGCATAAGCTTTTAGTGTTTATCATGGACAGTCTAGAAGCAGTTTGGCTTGGAGTTACCCTTCAGTAACTACTCAGTCTGACAGACATCAGATGGAAAGCATGAGACTATGCTGCTATTCAGTAGAGGCATCTTCAGTTGCCTCTGCACTCTGGAAGAATTCACTGTTTTTTACAGCTCTAGGGGAAGTCCACCAGCAGTCATTCTTGCCCTGTCCAAGCACCAGAGAAGGACAACCCTGTGGGCTGTCCCCTCAGTCCTCAGTCATCTCTTCCTCCACCAAAGGGTGATTCTTCTCTGGCCTCTCCCCAGCAGCTCAGGGAGTACAGAAGAGAAGATTTACCACGTTGGGGGCAGAATAAGGAGGTATGCACTTCAGCAGCTGGCTTATTTGCAAGAAATAAGTATGAATAGAAGCCTGGTAGAAACCTGCAGATGTCACTTCGTTATACACTACAAACTCTCTCAAGCAAGTTCAGCAGAGAAAAGCTACCCTCTTATGGGAAATAGAGAGGTTTTCACCTGCCCAATGCGATGTGCCCGATCCATGGCTTGCAGGTCTCTCATCGGGTTCCAGTCGTGTTCCACAAATACAACAGTGTCAGCCCCTGTCAGGTTAAGTCCCAGTCCACCAACATGAGTGGTGAGCAAAAGAACATCTATAGATGGGTCATTATTAAACCTGCATACAAGAAGAAGTTAAGTATGGTAAGTTTCATTTAAATCAAGAATTTATGAACCTCATCTGCTCTGAGGAAAACAAAAACCCCGACTTTGCACCATATAAATAATACAGTCCATTAAAGTTGGCCTCATATAGTTATGAGGGGATAAGGCATACCGGGAAACAATGGAATGTCTCTGCCCAGCAGGAATGCTGCCATCCAGTCGTAAGTAAGTAACTGAAGGTAACTGAGGTCTGAGAAGGTCATGCTCCACTATATCCAGCATACTCTTCAGCTGACAGAAGATGAGCACTCTGTGCTGGGCCACAACAGCTTCTGTACCACTTTCTGAAGATCCACCATTCCCCAAACCACAGTCTAGCAGCAGCTTTAAGTAAAAGAACATTACAGCGTGTCATTAAAATGACTGTAGATCTCATGTAAACATTGACATTTATTGATTAGCCAAAGTAGGAATGAGAGAAACAAACTGCAGAAGGAAATATCTAAATGACAGTCATTTAAATGACAAGACGGCAAAGTTTGGCTCCCGTGTCAAACTACAAAAAACTTGAGAGTCATTAAAAATCCCCACATTTTCTTCACTTACTTAAATTCTATTGTAAATAAAGCTATGCAATGCAATCTAACTTTATCATGGAAATAGTCTCCTGTGTAATAAAAAGGGAAAAAAAAATCTTCAACAAGAGGGACAAGAATAAAACAGAAGGTTTTTCATATGCCAGCAAGTTATATAAACATCATCACCATGAAGATTGTGTTCCCCCTCCCTTTTGAATTATCAGGGTAGATAGGGCATATCCCTGAAACACCCTTGCATTCTTTTTCATTTGCTACTTAATTTTATTAAGAAGAGTTTCCATACTAATGAAATCACAAATATAACATCCTAAATTGTAACAGCAGTAGAGACATTTGGGGAATTTAAGGCACAACACATGTCCACCTACTTGTTTTAAAGCAGACAGCTTAGGTGCGTGTTGGATGTCCCGAAGGGATGAGTTCTGAGCTGCAAGCTGCTCTGTAATTCTCTTGTATTCTGGATGTTGGGTTGTGAGCACTAAAGCTGGATGGTTGCAGAGCTTCCGTAAGTACTGCAATGCCTTTAATTATTTAAGAAATGAAGTTCAAAGAAATGATTAGCCAGAACACAGTTACAGAAAAAGGATTAACAGAATTGATCATAAGTACAGGGGTCACTCGGCTACATTCCACAATCTGGACTTTATGGTGTATTTTCATCAAAGCTGCACATTTAAAACCTACATTTCAAATTGTATCCCAACACTGTTACACTCATCGTGATCTTAGTCCCTTCTTTCAGGAAAAGTGCAAGGATTACCATTTCCCACACTTTCATCTGTGTCGGCAATAGAGGACATGGGTTTGGGAGCAGTTTGAGAATAATTGTTTCAAATTAACCAAGAGTTAATCTGCAATTCTATAAGATCATGGACCATCAAAAATTCAGATCTACCCTTAAGGAAACATTCTGTCCATGTTTTAGAATCTTAATGTTGAAGGGTAACAGCTGATGCAATCAGAATTACTTTCTTCATTCTGAGCTTTTGCTCTCTCAGTATCCAGTTTTTACAAGTTTCACAAAACAGCTCTACACCAACTGAGCAGATCACATTAGAAATATGAGGCAGTGTTAGGCTTCATAAGACACAAACCCGTAATTTAAACATAATAGCTATACATCACTTTCCAGCCACAAATACTAAGATCATATGACCACAAATGTCTAAGTTTACTGTTTTGATTTTCATTTTTTACTAAACCTATAAAAACAGTTACCAAAAACACAGGTACTAGGTAACTAAAATTACTGAAAAAAGCTGTACCTGAAATACATGACCTGTAGATTTAAGCTTTGGTTTTTCAGTTTCTTCATTCAGTGAAATTGAAGAAACTGTTTCATCAATATCACATTTGGCACGAGACTTGGCAAAATCTTCATAAAGCTGAACCTGTAGACCAGACAAGAGAAAGAGAGGGTTTTTTCCTGACAGAAGATAGACAGTCCTATTCAAAGTTCAGTTTCAAGTTAAAATTCTGAATTATCATACATTAACAAAGCTATTTCACATGTAACACAAGATAAACATTACCAACAATCTCTTGCCATTTGTTCTCTTTCCACTTGGAAATTGTTATTGAAAAGCAATCTGCAGATGCCTACACGTTGTTCCTGAACAATGCCCGAAATTAAGCTCAAGAAATACTCTATTACTACAGGACTGGAACCAGTGTTTTAAACAAAACACTGATATAAAATACAGAATTGTTTTAGTACATCCAGAGAATGTCAGAGCTGGTATCAGACTGACACAGGAATACAGAATTCATGCCTTTGTGGACTTAACCGTGCTGAAAAATAAACCTTCAGCCACTTTTTAGGCATACCTGTAAAGGACTGAGAATACAGTAATAATCTTGAATGATTTTGGGTGGAAGATCTTGCAGCACATCCTCTTTCATTCTCCTTAGCAGGAACGGCAGGACTTGGCGGTGCAGAGCTTCCATTGCGAGTACCCCTAGTGAGGGCAAAAGCACCAGTGTTTTAGAAGGAAAGCATTTTCTTCAAAACATTCAGCTCCCCCTCAATCTCTGATGTTAGAACTCATTAGCAATTCTCATTTAAAAGGCTAGAACAACCCAAAGATTAAACATTTGATCCTCACCAGCCTCTTGTTCTCGACTGGAGCTTCGGGCATCTCTGCTTGCCAGGATTGGTTTGCCATAACGAGCTGCAAATTGGCGTTCAGTGCCCAAGAATCCTGGCATTAGGAAGTCAAACAATGACCACAACTCTAAGACGTTGTTCTGAACACA
This sequence comes from Phylloscopus trochiloides viridanus, assembly GCA_001655095.1. Taxonomy (NCBI): domain Eukaryota; kingdom Metazoa; phylum Chordata; class Aves; order Passeriformes; family Phylloscopidae; genus Phylloscopus; species Phylloscopus trochiloides. The sequence goes on from LXPA01012024.1 coordinate 71,101, forward strand.
AAAGAAACATTTGATAAATTAGTTTCAGAAATAATAAGTTGTTGCAAGCTATCAGAAAAAACTTACATGCATATTTAAAACTCTACAAACCTCACACTACAACCCAGTCCCAAGCTTCTGGAGCTTGGTGGCTCTTTTGTCCGAGTTACAGAAATACCTCTGCATGCACTTGAAAGTATAAATGGACTTTCCACTGTGTCCAGTGCCTTAAGCCACACCCAGAGTTCTTCTGGTTAACAAAACCCAGGACACACCAGTGGTCTTAGTCCTAGGTGAGACAGATACTGCACAGGCAAGTCATTAGGACAAAGCTCAAAATCCAGAGAACTCAGAAATGAGCTTCCTGCTGATTTTACTTGAGGCATAGGGAAGTGGTCTCTTCCCTGCCTGACACTTAAGAGGAAGTGGTAGAGGAAGTCTTGCTGCCAACTTTTGAACCCCATTAATACCACAAAACCTGTATTCACTCCCCTATACACAGATATACCAGCAAAGGGAAAAGATGTCATTTTGAGCATTTAGAAGTGAAAAGCTGTTCTGCAATGTATACTTTGAACAAGATGACTGTTAAAAGGTACAATAAAACTGAGTGCAAGATAGATCTATCTTGTTTTCTACTATTCATCCAGAATAGAAAATCAGTTACCTGGATTGGTGTTCCAGAAAGAATTATCCTGTAATTAGCAGTCAGCTGTTTTACTGCTTTTGACAGCTTTGTTTTTCCATTTTTTATTACATGGCCTTCATCAAGAATGCAGTAATTAAACTTAATATTTCTAGAAAAGAAGAACACAGACTTAAGTGGCATTTAAAATTCTAAGCTATTAAAAACCTCAGAAAACAAGCCCATTCTTACCTGAAGAAGTCAATGTCATTTCTTACAACATCATATGAAGCCACTATGAGATTGTGTCTTTTCACCTGGTGTTGCAATCTTAAGAAAAAAAATGAGGAGTTAATTAAAGTGTTTCTTACACGTTTATTATTTCAGCCTTTAAAGATACCATCACAAGTGTTCCCATGCCCACAAACTATGCTTTAGTACTAAATTGAAAGATTCCCTGTAGGATATTTTACTCTAAACCAGTTATAAATGCAAGATGGGTTACCTTGCTCTCTCAGTAGGAGGTCCTGTATAGTGCAATGGATTAAGATATTCTTTTGAGCAAAATTTGCCCACTTCATCCACCCAGTGTCCCGTGAGTGTAGGAGGACACACCACCAAGGAGGGAAGAGGAACACTGTCCACCAGTTTTGTTCTTGCATATTCCTGAGCCCTTTAAGAGTATAAAACAGAGTTTAAAAAACCCTCTTTTTCACAGAAGAGTTGAGGTAGGAAGGGACCTGTGGAGGCCACCTAAACCAAACCCCCATCCAAGCACAGCCACCTACAGTCACAGTTGCCCAGGACTGAATGTCTGAATTCATTACCACACAAGACCGACCATCAAAGTCTAAGACATAATGTTATTTGCTTAAGCTTACCTGAGGCAATGATCACCTGCAAGAATGCAAATGGATTGTAAAGTTTTTCCTAAGCCCATGTCATCACAAAGAATTCCATGAAGTTTGTATTTATTGAGAAATGCAAGCCAGTTCACTCCATCCTGAAATCAGAAAAGGAGGAGAGTGCCATGAGGAAAAACTGGCTTTTTTTTTTTGTTAGTTGAGCTTCAGTTCAAACATCCACATTGTTCAGTGACTCAACACTGCCAAACTAGGAGCTGGTTTCCCACCACAAGTGCATCTACAACAGCCCATTCACTAAAAGTGGGGGGAAATAAAGGGAAAAATGAACACCCAAACGGTACAGTGAGGCCTGGCTTTGCAGTGGTGGGCTGCCACAGTCAGTGTTAGCAAGGCACAGCCCACTGGCCATTCCCAGACAAAAAGGCAAAATACAGAAAGGGGAAAAATATCATTAGAACAGTGTAAGAAGCATGCATTACTTCATTTGTTCTTCCTTATCCAGAGTCCAGGATACACACTGCACAACTGAAACCAAAATACTCAAAAAATCCACAAGAAAAATGCCAGTACCTGAACAACTCCTACTATCCCATGAAATCATATCAAACTGGAACTTTTATTTTGAAAGTATAAGCTATTACCTGCTGGTATTTTCTGAGCTCTGCTTTGATTGGTACTGGAATTTCATAGTTTTCCAGTTTTTTCCCATCCAGCAACTGTTCCAGAAAGTGACGTTCTTTAGCCTTCATTCTGATTAATTCTTCAGACATGTTTGGTGGGTCTGGTATACCAGCCTAGGGTAACATTTTTAAAGCAGTCATGTAAGGGCTACAGGACTCAAACACCTCACAGAGGAGAAAAGAGATTAAACCTCATACTCAGACATTTTAAACATACACTGAAAATCTGCAATCTTCTCAACTGTATGAATCTAAACTCAGAATTTAAATACTATATTTAGCTACACTTGTTTGATTATTTGCAGGTCAATATATGCAGGGTTGTAAGGTGCAAGAGACAAGTCCTGCCCCAAGAGGACACATTGAAAAGACTGACAGATATTATACAAAAGATAGAAAATTGTGGTCATGCTGCTGAGATTCTACAAAGACTAAGCTATTCTACCTCTAATCAGAGAGTTTATCTGGCTGGCTAGAGAATCCTATGACATCCACTCCTTCTGAGCCACAATCAAAGTTTGTTGTGGCTACCAAACTACCATCCAAAGTTTGATGGATTTTTCTCCTACTTAGTAGAATTAGATCTAAAGTGATACTGAAATCCACAGGATGAATTCAAGCAGTTGGAAACTTAGGAGAAAAAAAA